>LUCH01004982.1:11296-38478 GCA_013368495.1 Paragonimus heterotremus
AGATTTCTGAGAGTGGGGAAAATGAACAGTCGAGGAATTTCGCCATCATTTGATGTAGACGGTTCCGGAAAAATGTGTTGCGACTTTTGTGATGATGAAAGAAGATAGGAGTGTCCCAATTTTTCCGGAGAAATGGACGATCTTCTGGTCGGAACTCAGTTATTTCCTCAAAATCGACGGACCTCACGAATTGTCCAAACATTACGGGATTTTGATTTTCCGGACGTCATAGAATGTTGTCTTGCGTTCGAGTTTATCGTGGAATCAAGAATAGAAAGCAGAATTACGTGATAAACAGAAGTACGTAAAATGATCATGTGAAGTATGACGAATAATGGAATCTGACATTTTCTGACCAAATCTGTTATATAGAAGTTATAATTCTGTGTTAGCTAATAAGATATATCAAGTCGGTTTTTCTTGTTCAATGTCAAGCGGGCGTCGGCGGATCTGAAAGGCATTCACTGAAAACAGGGCGTAGCACTGTTCTTGGGATTTATAGCAAATATCACAAAACAAACTAAGATTACTCGCACAAAAGAGTTTTTGGAAGATGCGAGTCGATTAATGCTTTAAAGCAATTCCGAAAAACGCTACCGACGACCTCAGCAGGAGAACTGTTCCAGGAGTCAACAGCCCCGTAGGAATACCACTGTCGTCTAAGAAGGGTCACAGGACGAATCTTGCAAAGCTTCCTGTTATGTCCTCGCAGGCCGTCATCATTCTCTACAGTGAGGGACTGATCAACCAAGCCTACTCTAAAGTGGAGGTGCGTTGAAATTAAACTTTCAAATGCGTTAAACAACGTCCGAAACCGTCCAGTTTAAATTACCCTGAAAAATGGAGCGATAGATGTGTCATTGTAAAAATGACCGGAATCTGCTGCACAAAATTAGTTGCACGAGTAAAGAAAATGGCAATGGGTTCGTACCAGGCTTCCTACTGCAGACGATCACAGAATCATACTTACAGAACAGACAAACGGGAAAGTACGGTTGCTGCCTGGATTCAGCGATGCAGCGATTGATACACGGGTTCGACGCAGAGGCCTAAGGTTCCCGGATATAGTCGGGTTTCTTTGACTCGGTGTAAAGCGGGAGCTTTTTATCTGAACGGCAATCATTGAAAACAAGATGTTGCACCGCTCTCGGGGGTTACAGTAAATACGAAAAGCAGGGTAAGATTAGTTACATAATGGGTTTTTAGAAAGGTGAGAAATAAGCAGTGTTTTAAAGCGGTCTCCAGAAGTGCTACTAACGAAATCAAAAGGATGACTGTCCCTAAGTTCAATGACCTTGCAAAGAAAGAACTGCTGCTTAAGGAAAGTCCTAAGACAAAGACTTAAAAGCATTCTGCTATGCCCTCACCGGTCCTCATCATTCGCTATGATACAGAATTGTTCGACGAGACCCACTCTAAAATAGATGTGTGCGAGAATTAAATCACCGCGGAGTCGTCGGATTTCAAGGGGATATAAATCAAGAATTTCAAATAGATACTCGTACACGTACTGGTACTCGTACCCCTTGAAGCGTTTGAAACGCTTTATTGTCCATGCGGGAGAACGTTCGCCTAATCATCCTAAAATCAGCGATTCCCTTTTTGCCACCATCTTCTGATGATACGCGAAATATAAGTTAGACGACAACCAGAGGTTCGTATCTTTCTTCAGATGGATCTTCGTGATATCTGTTGTGCCAAACGCGCCATGAATCACGAAAGTACTGCCAGAATCTCCAGTGTGTGACATACGGGCGCACATGTTGTCATTTAGGAGGAGGTTTCAATCATCCGACCAGCGCCTGATCGTACCAAGATCAATCTGTAGTTCAAAGGGACCGGTTGCGTTTCAGATTTCTGGATCATCGACGTACATAGGGACGTTGGTTGAAAGGTTTGCCAGGAGGTCTTTGATGTAGATCAGAAGTAACGGAGGATCTTACACTGACCCTTGCGGTACTCTCATAGAAATGAAAGAAAAAGATAAAAGACCTGATCTGGTTTTAACTAAAAAAGTTTTACTATTGAGAAAAGAAGCGATCCTACGAGGAACTTCGTCTTAATTACTATAAACTCCTAGTTTTTGCTTTTGGGATTCATGTGGGACGCAATCGAAAGTCATAACAAAATCAAAGAAGATAGCATCTAAAATGAGGTCATCCTGTTTGGCCTCTGTCAGACTAACCATGAAGATAAGCACATTTACTATGCACGACCGATTAGGAAAAAAACCCTTCTGGGTAGAAAAAAGTGGTAAATGATGGCACGTATTAATTGGTGCTCCATTATTTTACATGGAATGATAGTAAGACTGTCTGGCTGATAGCTAGCCGGAGAAAACTCGTCGCCCGCTTTGAATATGGGCATAGCCATCGCCTCTTTTCATACACTAGGGAGAATGCCAGTCTGGAGTGTCTATTTAAGCAGCTAACAATTGGGTTTTGCCAGATTAACAACAACTTCCTTGAAGCCTCTGGAGTGGACCTTGTCAAGACCGATTGCACTGCACGAATTAAGCTTGACCAAGAGATCCCCAGCAGCTAGCACAGAAAACTCAATGGTAGCCGGTGGTTGCCGAAAATTCTGCAGCGGTTGGATAGGGTGCCGATTAAGCGGTGCGACCTTGCAAATTTTCGAGCAGTACTCCCTGAATAACTCGACAACGACTAGGCTGTCAGATTGGGTCCCCCGTTGAGCAGTCGCGAAGGAAAATCCGAAGGGTTTACTCTTTCTTAGTCGGCGCATATGGTCACTTATGAAGATTTGTTCCCGCTGGCTCTGAGGAGAGCTTTTTCTTGTACGACTATGGTGTGTTCACAGATTTCCTGTCTAACCCTATTTCGAATAGGCTGGAGAGTTCTTAGGACTTCCGGGTTTCCCGTAAGCTTGTGCTTCGCAGGTAAATGGGAATGGCCATTGAAGAGACGATGTATTTTGCGTGGAAGAGGCGGCAGATAAGAGAAACCGTACAGCTTTTGATGAACTGACACCTTGCCTGCTTTTTCAGCTGCGCTCTGTTCCGCACGATTGTTCTGGTCCACCGGATAAAAATCGAAAAGAAATGAACCTAGGTAAGTGGGATCCTCAGAGAAGCCACATGGTCTTTCATCACTACACATCTTGACCAAATATATGACGCAGTAAGGTTACAGGGAGGTCAAATATCACTGGGTAACGCGCAACTGTCTGTGACCACTCCGAATAAATGTAGACTTGGACAGCCTGATCAGTGACATTCAGGTGAAGGTGCTGCCCTTTACCCCAGTGCGACAGTCAAGGCATGAGATTCCGCTCGGTGGGTTGTTTATTAGCCCGCCGATGCGGTGGGGGAACGAACCACAATTAGTCACTAAATAAATCTTTGTCCTGACGTTTCACGAACAAACTTGCCAGGGGGCTTGTGCCGGTGTGGTGGACAGTCTTGTACACTTGAATAAGGTCACCTGTTATCCGCCAGTGTTCGAGCGCAAACAAGTTCAACGAGCTTAGTCGGTCTTGGTTGTTTAGGCACTTCATACCCCATACCATACGTATGGCGAACTTTTGTACTTTTTCAAGTGGAGCTGTGTCCTTTTTGAGATACGGTGACCAAACTTGGGCACAATATTACAAGTGGAAGCGGACTATGGCCGAGAACAGTGGGATGGACACTGCTGAGACGGGGTTGGTAATCGTGGATTTCAGTCGGTCTACCGCTCGCCGTGCTTTTATCGCTGCTGTAGCACATTAAGCAGGTGAAGCAAACGTACTAGTCACTTGGATACCCAAGACTCTCGTTTGCCGTTTGGTCGTTCGTTCAACTATCCGTTTATGCGCATGCCCTTTATACCTGGAAGTCGACTGGGAAGCGTTAGCGAGGACATGATCTTCGAGAACATTCGGTGGTAAATCCCGCCTTAATATCCGTTCGCAGATCTTTAGATTGTCCTCCTGGAAGTTGTCCGACTCCGATGTATTTCCCATCAGCCTTATTTCATCTGCACACAGGTAACATGGGCTGACCAGGTTGTCTGTTAAGTCATTTGTTTACATCAGGAATGGCGGACGGGCGAGGACTGACCCCTGAAGTGCCCCACTTAACGGGGAAACTTTGTCCGACAGTACTTCCGTTACCATCCCCCTGCCCGACCTTTCAAATAGAAACGTCTATATCTACCTACAGATTCCAGAGGGAATTCCGGCTTCTCGCAGCTCCCAACCAAAAGCCTGTGGCTGACAGAATCAAAAGCCTTCTGGAAATCTAAACAGCATATTTCGGCCACTTCCCCTCTACCCAGTCTCTCCGTGACAGTATCTAAAAACTTCAGTAGATTGGTAATACAAAGTCTGTCTTTTGAAAAGCCATGTTGAGGAGCTTTGAGAAATTCTTACTCGCAGAGATTTCTGCGGATCCCCTGTCGTAACATGAGTTAGAAGACTACAGGCGGCACTAGTCAGACTTTCTGGTCTGTAATTTCTAATGTCTGATCGGTCACCATCTTTGAAGATAGGAATCATGAGGGATTCATTCCAGTCGGTCGCAATTACCCCTGTTTCTAATGTGAGACTGAACTGTTAGGAAAAATGCGACGCTAGCAATTTGGCCAGACGTTTTAACACAGCTGGGTGGATATGGTCCTGTCCTGCGGACTTTGTGTTCCTTTGCTGGGATGTTGCTCGCCCAACTTCGTAGGGTGCAATAGGCTGCTGTACCATTGCCGCGTCTACGGTGTCAGAGTGTGGTTCAAATGCTGTATTGTCTGAGCGATAAACAGGCTGAAAATGCGCTACGAATGCGTCCGCTACCCTCTTGTCAATCGGTTTAATCTCTCCGTCATGGGGAGGTGTGGTCCCGATTCCTTTTGTTAGAAAGGATCAGAAATGTGCATAACCGTAAAACCTCTTGGGGTTCCTTGTAATATCACGTGCCAGGTTAAGTTCAGAGATAAGACGAGCATTCCTTGCCACCTTAATTGTTTCGTTCCGAGCTCTTTGTATGTCAAGAAGATTTTAAACCCACTTGGCTGAATATGTTTTCCAGACAATATACTTATGTCGGAAAGCTCTTTTGACCCTGGAGCAAACCCATGACTTTCGACCCCCTCCTCCGACTTGCTTCGGAGGGAAGTTCCTATCTGTAAGAGACCGGAGGCTATCGACATAGTATGTCCACAAACTGTCGACGTCCTTTATGGAAACTGTTGGGTTCCAGGTCCTTCTATCAGCTTCCAGTGTCAGTTTTTGTGGTCGGTTCGGTGGAAGAGTTGCATTCCTTGTCTCTGTTTTACTAATAGAGAATATTAAAGCAAGAAGTAAACCTTCATATGATCACTCCCTCCAAAGGTACCACAGAGGAAAGTTAGTGACGTCACTGCTACGACGAGTTGTAACTTAGTCTAGCGTTGAGTCTATCTGACCAGGTCGGGATCTCTTGACCACTTTAACGTGCCGTAATAATATAAAATTGTTGACTAGGCCAAGTAATTTGTGAGCAAGACCTCTACCACCGACAGATCCCAATCGCCGGTTGATTTTAAGAGCATTAAAATCCCCCAGGACGAACTTGCGGTCGCTTGATTGACAAATTAACCGGAATAGTTTCAGCGGTGTTTTTTCTTCCTCTAGGTGCGCACCCGTACTCTGATACACCCCGAAGACTACCAGTGGGAGTTCGATATGGAGAAGGCTGACGGCGGTTTGAATGCTCACGCAGCTGCAGTTACAGTTCACGGCTGACTTCCTTATAGAACGTTTGATAAATACTAGGCAGCACTGTCATAGTCACTGTGAAACCACTGGAACCCACGCGCCCAACCCCCAAATCTGTTTCTTTTTTGAGCCGTTTCTGTGAGCAAGCAAATATCTACGGTGCGAATCGTTGTTTGCTGCTGGTCCCTTTCATTGAACAGGCTTCATACATTTGCCAGCGTGCATTTCAGCTCTGGCGATCTGCCCCTATCACTACTACGCAGATTGGTAACATCTAATCCCTCGGGGGTTTCCCCCGATGTAGACCATTTTTGTCATACGTGATTGACTCTCCTAAAATGTTGCATCGTCGTCTTGTTCCCTAGGTGTTCTGATTTGCTTCTTGACCCTGGTTTGAACAGAGACGCTCGCTTCTGACTTCTGATGCGGCCGACTTCGTTCCATACAGGTCAGAATTGTGATGCATGGCTGAGTCCCCTCCAACTTTTATGCCTGTCATCATCTGAGTTACCGTGTCAGCTTTAGTTAGTACCAGATCTCAAATGCTTCGGTCTCGAAATTCAAATAGGAGCAGTGTGGAACGATTTGTTTGTGTATTAGGTACAGTCTACTTACCCAGTCTGTGCGCTCGATGCCACTTCGTCGCTGCGAGTAGTTCAGCGTTTCGCAGAACATTCACAAATAATTGTCTTTCAGAAGATCTCCTACATATAGGGCCCTGTTTGACACGTTTGGGGACGTGAATAATTATGGTCCTGTCTCTTTTCATCGTTGCCACATGGAAACATCATAAATGTCTAACTGTATTAATGTTTTTGTAAAGTGGCCTTGACATTATGTGGACGTGCCACATATTGCACTATCCGTGTGAGCACCGCGTCCACGTTAGTAGGGCTTAGATACACGCGATCATATGAGGGTTTCCTGCAAACTTCCTTCATTTGCCCACTTGGCGTCAAAATTATTGGTTTCCAATGTGAAGGAGCCTTATTGGTAGTACGCTCTTGTGATCCCTAAGCGGCCTCATTGCACTTTTGGAGTTCTGAAGAGACCACGGTGTGGTTCCTAGGGCTTACAAACGCTGATGTGAGAGGTGTTGAGCTCACAATTGGACAGCCTCGTGATGGCAGCCGCAGGACTGCGCACATCATTCCTCAAGGTGCCGTGTCGTTTATTTACGGTTTTTGCAGGCGCAGAATTCTGAGTTTATTCGGTGGTTTCTTTTAAGGAACGGGTACTGGAACTAGAGCTGTGTATTACTCCTATTACGGATCCCGACCTTTCTGACAGATTGCGCACTTTTCTTCCTCTGGTCTTGCATTCTGCACAGACCCCACACTGGCCAGAATATTTGCTATGCAATTTATGTATCTGTGCGCCTATGCGTGCATACGATTGATGACACCATCTATCTCATGTCACATTGAATTCGAACCACCACTTTTTTGCCACACTGCTTGTTAAGGCAAGGATAAGAGACTCGGGGCAAATTACCGGCAAGATGCTTGTCTAGCTTAGAAAACTTAATTTATGGCCAGTTAATTGAAATCAATCTGTGAACAACATTAAGTCGCTTTTAAGATGTTTTCACATTTTAATTACCAAATGCGGGACACTTACAGGCAAGTGGTAACAAAACGGGAGGAGCAACTTATCCTCAAATTTCCGAAGCAAGTGGTTCCGGCAGTGGTCATGTAGAAAGAAACGAAAAGAACGAGCATGTGCCAAAGACCCAGTAAGTCGTACGCAACTTACAGAAACGGTGTTAACAACACAGCAGCTCAATTCAAATTCAGTCTGTGCACGACTGCGCATTGCGCGATTGTAACATTCCAGGAAGCCGAGCACAACAACACACACTATATAAAACGCTTGCTAATCGGAACACAGGATGTCTGTCTTTCAGAAGGAAGAAGTCACGTGTAAACAGGAAGCATGTATTGAACAATACAGAGATACCGAGAATTTTAACTCACAACGTGCCCTTGTCCATATATGTGTACGGGGTCCCATGGTCCGGACTGGCCTACCAATCCGAAGTGACCTCACGCCCAATACCCACCGACCTCGAGCAGTGGATGGTCATCCTCCTCTACCCGTTGCGCGGACGCGGTCAACCTGCGTGTTTCATGGCTTGAAAGGAAGCGGAAGGGAGTATATATGACAAAACAAAAAGGCGGCACACTACACGCTACTACATGATTTCGGTTTGAACTGGGCGGGTGTTTCGAAAGTAATTAGGTATTTGTGAAATGTTGGGATTAACACACAGTGCAACAGTGAAATGCTTCAGTAGTCCAGGAATCACCGGTTTTGAAGAAAAATTCAACAAATACGTGCTGTCAAGCTGATTTGAAAATCTGTTGAATCCGTTATTTTTTGTCAACTTAATAGGTACGGTGCAGTTTGATGCGTTAGTTACTAATAGTTAGATAAATGGAAATCCCCTAAAGTATCGTGGAAAACAGATTTTCTGCAAACTACCTGCTCATAACAAAGTCTCCCCTTTGGCTGGTACGGGTGCATGCAGTTATGTGGTGAGATGACTGGCAGGATAAAATATAAGATAAAGTAAGCACTACACAATTTTCTGAAGATGGCTTTTGAAGCGTGCGTTAACGCTGGAATCGGAAACATATTGTGCAGTGCTAGGGCAAAGTAACGAAAATCACCCAGCAATTCAATGTGTCTACTTGTGCTGGCTAACCGATATGATGGGGTGGAAGTGATGCCCATGAGTGAGAGTGGACTGCAGAGTGGCGTACTCAGTGGGATTGAAGTAGCACCTTGAGGAGTAACTGTGGGAAGATCTGTTGTAAGCAGACGTGTTGGGGGTGTCTGGTGATTACTTTACCTCCTGCCACATTCGTTCCTTCCAGACGAACAGTGCCGCAGACTGCATAATTTCTAGCTCGATTCATGGCCAAATGATTGTTTCGGTACCGCAAGAATCTAAACGGTCAAAAGTAGGAGGGTCACGATGACAGTCTTACACAACCACTCCGAGTAAACATGTTCGCGTGTACATAAATCCATAGGATCAGGACTGGTCATGAATCTTTGCCCGAAGATTGAACAGAGTACCTCTGTCTTTTGGAAGTCTTGAACCCACTTCAGGAATCATAGAAACATCCGTCAGGTAATCTCAGAGGTGATCCGTACACTGTTTCGTCTGGATCTGTTCTATAAACGTCCATTGGCGGCGACCTGAGACTAAGCAAGCCAAGCGGAAGGCATTTGTCAATTTGCGTTTGGTGGTTTGGGGGTACTGATAATGTGTTTAGCTGTCCATGGAGACGTTCGACAGATCTTTCGAAGTGGGGTGGTTTGTAATTGTTTCGATATGTTCAAAACAAAGAACGTAAGTCCAGTTGCAAATGAGGCAGCACATGGATTGCCCATCTCCATCTGTAGCAACTAAAGGTGTTGCACAGAAATCGGCCGCCCAGTGGGGAAGAAACTTCTTGATATCATTTTCATTAATATATGTGCTATGAGGAGGAGTACCAGTCTTCGAGCAAAAACCATCTACATACGTGGGTAGGGAAGTCCTTTGAGACATATGACCTCGGATGAAGAACCGAGAACCCATTTTGTGGGAGTGGCCATCTGACAGGCAAACATAACAGAAATCCTGTAGCGCTGGCACTGCAGGCAGCAGCTGGTTCAAAAGCAGACATGCTCGTTTTTACTGGTTCAACCCTGTAGTTTGGTGGCTGATTTCAGTGTGAAGCGTATTTTCGAGTGTGGCAGCAAGTGTAAGGATTTGAATAAGGAACTACAACAGATCAGTGAAACGGATGGTCAATTACTGGGCGAAGACACAGTGTACGCAATACCGGAGTAAGAGTAGTGGAGGAGGCAATGACAATAAAAGCCGGTGCAGGGGATTCGGGATAAGAGCTCTCGGTTTTTGAGCTAAGCTTTCGCCAGTTTCGCTGGCCTTATATCAGGTAAGCCTGAAATCGCATCAGTCTGTAGTCCAGCGACAGCATCTACGATAATGTCGACTAATCCAAAAATGTGGCAATGGGCTGTCTTAAAGTAACCAATGACGGATTCCAATGATAAGTATTGTCAGTCGGTAAGGAAATCAGCGCCAATGCAAGCCGTCAAAACATTAAAAATTCGTTCTCCAATTAAACGTTAAACATGCAGAAGTAACAAGTAAATCGAGAGTGGATCCTTTACAAATATACTCTACCGAGGTTGGGCAGAAGGCAATCATTCATGGAGAAAACAAGTGTGGATGAAATTCTCCGCTGGCAGACTGCTGGTCAGTTCATCGAACTGGGTTTGCTGAGTGGCTGGTTGAGAGGGGCGATCGGGCCTTAGGGTTGGTGTGTGAAAGTTAGAGAGTGCTGTTTACACTAGGTGTTTGTTCGCCAGCGCTGAAATCCTGTAAAACTAAAGAACCACAAAAAAGGTGCTTCCAATGAGAGTGATGATTCGGCCAGTTACCGCGTTTAGGGATGGTGTTTCCGTCACTGGTTCGAATCCAGCCGAAGTCCAGATTTCTCGTAAATGAATCTCTTCTAAAGCGTGGTATAAAACGATCATACCAAAGTAACGCTGTTTATTAAGGGATTAGAGGTGTGGATATTTTGCGACGTTTAACATTTATGTCGAACTCTTTGGATACCCTTCGTGGCAAAAATCTGTTTTAAACATTCCAACGAATCAAAATGTGCGTTTTTCAGGATATACTCACGTGCGTACTGCAGCTGATTATCAACAAGCCACTCAAGTATGTACAAAGTAGTCTGGTGCAGCAGTTACCCATGGTCATCAAAATGTAACACGGAATAATGACAATGTCACGGTGATAATCAACACACCGCCCTACAAAATCAACAGGATGGCCGCCCATGCTTTGCCGTTATGCGTATCTGTCACCAATCGATGTCATCCTGTTGGTTCTCAGATGACCAAAATGAACTCGTCATAAGACCGGCAGTCAGAATAAGGCTGGAAAGAAGACATGTTCGGCGGATATGACATAGGGGCCAGCAACTGTCACAGTGCAGTGACCTAGATATAACTCCGGTCGGCCTGATGTAGGATGCGCGAACTTCTTCCCAAAATCTAAGTTCGCATTTTTAACAGGTTAGTAAGGATCTTTGGCTGACGTCTGCCTGGTGCACGCGAACACGTTTGATTGTTTACAAGCGTGTTGATCTACGCGCGTCAACCGCGCCACACGCAATTCCGGCTTGGTCATGCGCTCGGCAGTCGGATCTTTGACCTCCCCATCTGCTTTCGCTCATCGGGGTGTTTTGGTACTGGTTGAGACCTACTGTAATTGTCGTATAATATACACTCGGTCTCCCTCAATTAGTCGTATTCTTACTTCCCGTCTGGTAGTCGTTACGTATACCCGGAGATTGTTAACCTAGCGCACGCACGCTTTAAAACAGCACCAAGTCGGTGACAAAGCTTTCTGCCTTCACGCACGAAAACCTAGGTAGGTCACCCAGTTTGGATGATAGCGGTGGCTTCAGCGAAGTTAAGATCCAACATGGTAGCGCATCGGATGCCGGAGGCGTTCACTTAGTTTCCGCGAGTGGCGTTGAATAGTTGGTAGTGCACACAGTCGTCAGTGACCAGGGGGTCAACTGTCGTATCCTCCTGGTCTTCGAGCGGCGGAGTTAGCTAGTAAGCCGGTCGTTTAGGATAGAAAACCAGATGGCTGCAACAAAAGACTTGCGACGTGGCCTGAACGTCGAGACGAACAAAAGGGCCACGTTGGAATGCTAAACAACCTCCTGGCTTATTTGGCCGGACAGATTCATAGGTGCGACAGAAGACTAAGTAAACTGTGTTACCCATCAGTTCAAGTGCTGACTGCCGTGGCCAGTGCGCAAATAGCAGTTTGGAATATACCATGTCCATCCGAATCCATAAGGTAATAAAACAGGTCATTACCCAGTTACTCACAAACCTCCTGGTCCAAAGCGATGTTCAAAGAACCATTGGCCGGGTGCCTGAGAGATTCGGCCAGTCTGGCCGAAGAGTTCCGGTCCGAATAGCCATTCAGACCACCTTCACCCGATGAGTCTAAGGAAGTATAGAACTGATCGCGATAGGCCTGTTTAGGGATAAGCAACACAAATCATTACAGATATTAATTTGAGCACTCACGACGGTAGTCAGCCGGGATTTACCGAAGACCAACGTGAATTACAGACACAAACAAAGACGAACGATTAACGCGAATAGAAACTCCCTTCGATGGGCTCCAAAACCGCGAACGACAAGATCTAATGAATGCACGGACAAAGTAGACTCCGGATGAGCAGTGAATTTAGCCATCAGAAGCTTTGTAAAGTCATAGGATAACCTGATCGGTATTTACAGAAAATTATTGAAATTATGGCTACGTGAGCGTGCGACGAAGTACTTGAATTCCACGCCGATGCAAACCTCACTAACGGCTTGTGATATTTGATTTCTGAAAGCAGAGTACTGTTCTGCGTTTTAGGTCTGCCCTCACTCTCACAATTATCTTCTGCTATCTGAAGCGACCGAAGGTGGCAAGTTTTTATAACTTGACATGAATCTGCATGACGTAAAACGCCACTGTCCATGACTAGGTGATGGTGAACCAGCTTTCGACATTTACACGTTTCTTGGAGCGCCGTTATTGTTGTCAACTTGCATATTTATTTTAATCTCACAGAAACTCTAGCAGTATTTTTCTCGAAATCGGTGGCGGGTCGTCTGCGCCTGAACGCTCACAGGCACCCGACTTTTTCTTCCTGGGTTATCAGCATGTAATCACGCAAGTGTTGCCGGCAGCCTTGGAACCACTGTTCACATTTCTGGTGCCATAGCAGAACGAGATCCGCGAGCCTACTTCATCAAACGTGATGAATATGCTGAAGCGACCTGTCAAGCTTGGCTGTGGACTACGCTGGAATAACCCCATGGGTCACGAAAAGATTAATTTGATGAAAGCCTATGGCGAGGCGATGGGTCACATGCATCCCCAATGCGTTCCCAGATCCATAGAACATGAATGAATACACCTTGTGACTGATGCCAAACTCTACTGCTCAATGTCGTCCATTATGTGTAGAGTGTGGTAGTGCAACTAACGATGTGATTGATACGCGAATAATCCTCCTGATTCGCTTTGCCTGCGTAAGTGGCTTTCGGGGTGCTTGGATATCCTATCTGAAGAGATCAGAAGTTTGTGAGTTACATTATACTGCCAAAGCGGGGTAAGTCACGTTCAGTCACTGTTCGGAATTACTCCATTATAGAGATGACCGACCACGACATGGTCCCCTGGTTCGCATTTGAGCGCCAACTATCTAGAGCCAGAAAACTTGTGTCATGTTGAGTTTACTGTTGTGTGGGCTCAATAGACCAGGATTTAACGTCCTTTCAGACAACAACATCTTACATATGTTTGATGTGTGGCGTGGTTAAAAAAAATCGGTTAAAAGAACATAAGGTGAACGTTGTTGGGAAAGACGACAAACTGCGGCTAATGATTAGTTCGTTTTTTCAGCGGATGCTGCTAATGAAGTGTTGACTCATATCAAGCTGTCGCATCGAGTTCTGTTAGCCGAGGACCTGACCGTCACAGGATGGTCAACCCATAAGCAGGAAAACAAGGCAATACACCTTCCACCAATTGGTACGAACTGTTATAATCGGTTAACTTTTCCACGAGGTTCGCGATTAACTTAGTCGATTTACCACTCAGACACCCGTAATTGGTTGTCATCTACCTACTGAAGCTGTAGTTACCCAAGGATAACTCCGGTCTGCCTGCTGCAAAATCCTTCCCAAAATCATAGCTCACATTGTACATAGCACCTTAAGACTCTGTGCCTGCCATCTGCTTGGTACATGCGATCACGTTTGGTTGTTTGCGTGCTTGTCAGCCTATTCTAGCCAGTCGCGCCACATTCACGCTTCCGGCTTGCCCGCGCGCCCGGCAGTTGGGTCCATAGCCTCCTCAGCTACTTCGCGTACCGATATCACTTAGAGCTGAACGAGACCACTTATAATTAACGTATAATATATTTTCGGTGTCCACAATTATTGTTATTTTTATTTCGTGTCTGGTATTGTCGTGTATACCTAAGAAAGCGTTAATTTAGTGCACGTAAGCACTAAAAAACTATGAGCGGGGGGTATGAACACTACGAGGCCTACTATTTTTGTACTCGTGATATCGGGGCTGCCACAAACAGTTCACAAGGGAGTGGCCCACACATCGATAGCTCCGGTTACATTATCTAAGGCTGTCTTATAACGACCCTTCTGGAGGAGGCTTGTGTAGTTACTAATGTAGTGGCTCTGAACACTATGAAATTTAGGTGTGAACACTTGATCAAAAGGGTAAGGAAAATAAAGGCGATTGACTCGCAGTAGTTCGTTAAGGTGCGTTGGTCTAGAATTCCACTACACCGAATGAAGTGTTCAGTGTATACAATCTGTCGTGCTGTTACTAAGTGATCTTGGAAGCCGCAACTGAGATAATTCCGATGAGAGATTAATAAGGAAATTTGCCGCAATAACCGGCTGATTCCATTAACTTCTAACTGTCCAAAAATCTGCTTACTAGGAACACTGAACGTAACGAGAACGCAAAGCTTGCGGCCCGAGAAGTGTGATTTGTATTTATCGGTTATCGATTAGTTCAGGCAACTTGGTTTAACTGTCGACTGTGCATGTGAAGTTGAGGAAAGTGGACAGTGTGAATGATGAAGAGAAGTATGAAATAGATAGTGTTGTACAAAACGCTGTAGAACTCCCTTCTGGAGCGTTAGTTAGAGTATGAAACGCGTGAAAAGAAGATCAGTGATATTACTCTGCGTAATCTACAAAGCGGACGGGAGGTTTGCGCGGTCGTCCGCAACTTGTCTGTGTGTGAGGGAGATGGAAGAATTTTACATCCTCAGCAGGAATAGTGGAGTCTGAAAGTGATCGCAGGGTCTGTGGAATGGGTTTGTTCGGAAAATGTGGATGGAACGGAGAGGTAGTTGCGACCTGAGAAAAAGAAGGCAATTTCAGGCGGCTAACGCCTACTGAATCGCGAACGTCTTTAGAGTTGATGAGGGAGTATTTGAATTTGCGTTCAAACACTCTAAACGGACCGTCATAGGGTGGCTGAAGAGACTTCTTTTTCGTCAGCTCTGATAAACACGACAGGGCCAGTACGTAAGTGCTCGTGTGCTTGAATCTGCTTCGGTGTGGTCCTCGTCGCGGTGGGCTTTAATTCGCTCATGTGCCGTTCCAGACGTGTGACGTATGACGCTGGGTCTATCTCGCCAGTGGTTCTTGCATCCGTAAACTTTTCACCTGGCAGGCGTGGAACGCTGCCATGCAGGAGTTCAGCCGGGGTGCAGCCGATGTCTCCTATGTTGTTGTTACGGATGCCAAGCCAAATGAGTGGTGGGTTTTCCGGTCAGTTCAGACAGAATGTCGTTGCAAGGATGGCGGATTTAAATCGACGATGGAAACGTTCCAATAAGCCACTTGATGCTGGGTGATCGGTGGTTTTTTGGAAGTGTTCACAGCTGAGTAAGTGTTGCAGATCATGAAACAGGGTGGATGTAAACTGGGAATCGCGGTCAATAGAGATGGAGGCAGGTACGCCGAAGGAGGATACCCAAGTTTCTGCAAACGGCCATGCGATATTCTCGGCTGAGATGTCGCTTATGGATGTTGCTTGAAGCCATCGTATGAGACAATCTGTGCAGGCCAAAAAATGCGTAAAACCTTTTAATGATGGAAGTAGGCTTTTCATGTCCATGTGAACGTGTTTGAAGCGGGCGTCCTGTACACTTGAGGTGCCAGGTATGATGATGGTCTGGCGGTGTACCTTACTTCACTGACAGAATAGACAACACCTGGTTCATTCACGTAGATCCTAGTGCGTTTGACCACACAAAACGGCTGGTGATCAGTTTGATAGTTGAGCGGATTCTAGGGTGGGAGATAGAATGGAAATAGCTGAAAATCTTTCGCCGGTAGAGATTTCACTGCGAAATTTTGAGTCATAGTGCAGCAATGGCCCACGAACAAATTTTAAAGAGGGACAAAAGCGCAGTCGACTGAATTATTTATTATTTTGTTGGTCCACCGCTATGGCTTCTAAACCCATGGGAAATGCCTATAAGTGATGAATGTGTGCACGAGATAAGGCATCTGCGACCAGGTTGTTGAGACCACCTACGTAACGGATGTCCGTCGTCAGTTAACAGAGAAAGTCAAAGTGGCGGGTTTCTTTCGGAGAGTATCTGCCTGGAGAAGTGTTGAAAGCGTGTGGAAGCGCCTTGTGATCATAAGGGTGGTAAACCGACGTTCTCACAGCAAATATCGCAGATGCTTGGCGACGAGGCGGATGGCCAGCAGTTGTCTTCCGAAGGTGCTGTAACTCGTTTGGGCTGGCTGTGGCTTCCGAGAGGTAAAGGAAAGTGGTCGGATCACACTGCAGGTGGGTTGCTGCAAGACAGCGAAGAAAGCAGACTGGAATGCGTCGGTCTTCAAAACTAACAATGCATGATCATCCGTACCAGATAGACGAGAGATGTGGTGTTGGCTAGAATTTGCTCGAAGGAATTGAAAGCGGACATTGCTTCTGGAGTGAAGATGGATATTTGAGGCCATTTTGCAGCATATCAGCCAGTGGATTGAGCAAGCTAGAGCAAGTAGGAATGGAGCGATAATTGTAATTGCAACTCCTCGGAAGTCGACAGAGACTGATGAAAAACTCAGGCAATGGACAATCTGAAATGGCGGAGGTTTTCACCGGCAGCGGCATGACGCCGTCATCGTCGATGTAATGACTGAATAATACACCGAAAAAGGCCTCGAAAAAGTATTCCACTGCGTTGAAGGTGATGCAACGGTAGTGGACCTGAAAACCACCGTGAGCCGCATGGGGAAAACTCCCCCATGCTCCGGAAGTTCCGTGTATTCAACCCAGGATTAACGGACAACTTCGTCCAGGCATTTGGTGATAACGAGTGAAAAGTTGGACAAAACACTGTTATACAATCTTCCTAGATTGCATTTCACTACGTCCACTGGGCTGAGTGAACTATGAATTCCAAAGGCTTCGTCGAGGTCCCCAATGAGTGACATGTGTGCACTATACTCTCCTCTGACCAGCGCTTAACCATGTCAACCGTCGTGTGTTCCCTGAAGTTCATTAGTG
Organism: Paragonimus heterotremus; assembly: GCA_013368495.1. Taxonomy (NCBI): domain Eukaryota; kingdom Metazoa; phylum Platyhelminthes; class Trematoda; order Plagiorchiida; family Troglotrematidae; genus Paragonimus; species Paragonimus heterotremus. The sequence continues at coordinate 28,164 of LUCH01004982.1, forward strand.
CGCGCGAATTGCCCGTTTGGAAATTACTACACGAGGGATGGACACCAAGTGAATCCGAGGAAGCAAACAACACATTAAACCCCGCAGCCTACCGCCTTTCTCGTGAAGTAATGGTAGTTTGGAATGCGCTTCTGTTCTGTGGTGGATAAGGAAGAGGGGAGATTGAAATTGAAACCTAACACACGTACAGAATGTATGGAAGCAGGAACGGCTATAACATGGCGCTTCCACGGGGTACCGAGGGGACAATGCCCATGCGGAAATTTATACTCTTTGTCTTCCAGGAAGGAATACTGAACACCAATTAGCCCAGTTTCATCTTGCCTCTTGTGACATGACAGCTGAATGCTTTGGCTTTGGCTGCTCGTTATAATTATGAACCAACGTTGTGCAATGTGAGAGCATCGGGAGGCGGCTTTTCACCAAAAAAGGGTTCCTGCGACCGCCATATAAAAGGAGACAACACGACCAAGCATAAACCAGTGGCTAAGTAAGAGATGCACACAAATGCCGTAGGTGGCCAGGCTGACGCCAGCAGTTACATTACACTCTCACTACTTGCTTGTTCTACGCATATATATAGACTGTACTAGGTTTTGAAGAATTGCACCTTCCTAGATACAGAGAAAGTGAGACGAGCCAACCAAAATACCACAGCGAAATGTGTTCAAATTGGGTTTCCGCAGTTCATAAACTGTCATACTTGGCGTGAGAAGATAATATTTAAATTTGCTAAATATCACACGATATGTTTCCAAAAATTAAACCTTTCTGGGAAAAGCAAACTGTCCGCAACATCTCTCGTTCTGGATGGCGCGTATCGACAGCACTTTTTCCAAGGGTTCAGCTGCACAAGGCTCACACGGCATCTGCAGCAGTCGGCCCAACCTGTTAGCACGAGGCTGTTTGTGAAACTGGTTTCGAACGACGGTATTACGGGGTGTTTATATGGGACTCATGAACGTGTCCAACAAAATATCCAACAGAAGAAGGCGCTGGCTCCCAGCTTACTCTACGGAAAATTGTTACGAGTGCAAATGGTTATGATCAAGTTCAAATGAGTTGACTCTACCATGTCATACTCGACCCTTCCATGGAAAACAATGAGGGATTAGGTTCGTCCAGTTGTTTTAAAGCGGTCGGCTGTTACAATCGTAAGCCGCTGGTCCACCGGCAAAACGGTGGCAGAAGTCAACTAGCCGGGCATCTATTTCTTTCAGTCATCCGAATGTGAATGTTGTGGTGATAACGAAGCTTGCCGAAGTTTTACCGTCTGGAGGTGCAGGAATGGAGGCTGTGCAGCAAACGAAAAATTGCTGTGATGTTTTGACGGCAATCTCCTTCAATCGAGATTTGTATACGGTCCACTTGAAGGTATTAAGGAATCTGTTGAGGGTAGGGCAGGGACCGTGCGCTCTGGAAGAAACACTGACTGCAAAATTATAAACAAATATATATTTAGACGTGAACTCGGTCTTATTGCCTGACACAAGAATGCTGGAGGATCCATGGGCGGTGGAACAGTGGGTATGCACTCGACGCTCGTCCACTAACAATTGAAAATGCCATTCCTGAGCAGCAATCGGAACGTAATTCCGATAAGCATCGAACCGAAATAACGCAATAAGATTTAGGACCAAACCGTATAGTTCCGACACAGTTTAAGAATATGGTAAGTAGTGAGCTTCAGCCTAGTGGGCGGACCAACGACAGCAACCAAGAGGAAAAAGGAAAGAAGCACAAGATAGGCCACAGCCCCCTCGGCGACACTCAAAGAAGCGCCGAACAAGAAGTACGCGGAACCTTTAAGAGATTCAGCGACTGGCGCACGGGTTCAAGGCGGAGGCCCAAGGATCCCGGATGAAGTCGGTTTTTCTTGTGCAATGTCAAGCGGGCGTCTGCGGATCTGAAAGGCATTCACTTAAAACAGGGCGTAGCACTGTTCTTGGGATTTATAGCAAATGTCACAAAACAAACTAAGATTACTCGCACAAAAGAGTTTTTGGAAGATGCGAGTCGATTAATGCTTTAAAACAGTTCCCAAAAGCGTTACCGACGACCTCATTAGGAGGACTGTTCCAGGAGTCAACAGCCTCGTAGGAATATCACTGCCGTATACGAACGATCACAAAACGAAGTTTGGAAACCGACTTCTTATAAGTTTGATGGGTTCAATGGGTCATAGACGGTTGAAGAATGCCACAGCTTCCGATGGTTCCGTTTCTCTGCGTTGGACGTTTTGTTGGACACGTTCATGAGTCCCATATAAACACCCCGTAATACCGTCGTTCGAAACCAGTTTCACAAACAGCCTCGTGCTAACAGGTTGGGCCGACTGCTGCAGATGCCGTGTGAGCCTTGTGCAGCTGAACCCTTGGAAAAAGTGCTGTCGATACGCGCCATCCAGAACGAGAGATGTTGCGGACAGTTTGCTTTTCCCAGAAAGGTTTAATTTTTGGAAACATATCGTGTGATATTTAGCAAATTTAAATATTATCTTCTCACGCCAAGTATGACAGTTTATGAACTGCGGAAACCCAATTTGAACACATTTCGCTGTGGTATTTTGGTTGGCTCGTCTCACTTTCTCTGTATCTAGGAAGGTGCAATTCTTCAAAACCTAGTACAGTCTATATATATGCGTAGAACAAGCAAGTAGTGAGAGTGTAATGTAACTGCTGGCGTCAGCTTGGCCACCTACGGCATTTGTGTGCATCTCTTACTTAGCCACTGGTTTATGCTTGGTCGTGTTGTCTCCTTTTATATGGCGGTCGCAGGAACCCTTTTTTGGTGAAAAGCCGCCTCCCGATGCTCTCACATTGCACAACGTTGGTTCATAATTATAACGAGCAGCCAAAGCCAAAGCATTCAGCTGTCATGTCACAAGAGGCAAGATGAAACTGGGCTAATTGGTGTTCAGTATTCCTTCCTGGAAGACAAAGAGTATAAATTTCCGCATGGGCATTGTCCCCTCGGTACCCCGTGGAAGCGCCATGTTATAGCCGTTCCTGCTTCCATACATTCTGTACGTGTGTTAGGTTTCAATTTCAATCTCCCCTCTTCCTTATCCACCACAGAACAGAAGCGCATTCCAAACTACCATTACTTCACGAGAAAGGCGGTAGGCTGCGGGGTTTAATGTGTTGTTTGCTTCCTCGGATTCACTTGGTGTCCATCCCTCGTGTAGTAATTTCCAAACGGGCAATTCGCGCGCACTAATGAACTTCAGGGAACACACGACGGTTGACATGGTTAAGCGCTGGTCAGAGGAGAGTATAGTGCACACATGTCACTCATTGGGGACCTCGACGAAGCCTTTGGAATTCATAGTTCACTCAGCCCAGTGGACGTAGTGAAATGCAATCTAGGAAGATTGTATAACAGTGTTTTGTCCAACTTTTCACTCGTTATCACCAAATGCCTGGACGAAGTTGTCCGTTAATCCTGAAATGAATACACGGAACTTCCGGAACATAGGGGGGAATTTGATTCATGCGGTTCATCCTGTTTTTATAAGACAGCTGTCTAAGCGCCCTGAGCCAATCATTTACATAGCTGAATGAATCACACGCGTTGCTGAAGTTGGTATACGTGCAGCCACCTGACTGATCACCCGCCGGTTAAATGTGGCTTATGACTCGCAAGTCGCATCTCCCGACATGTAACCACTTTGAGGCTTCCGACTCGTTGGAAATTCAAGATGTATGACAATTACCACATTCGTGTTCCCATCACCACCACCGACCGTTGCTGCCAAATGGTTGAAAGGCTAACGAACCGCTTCCGCCGAACAAAATCTATGGGACAGTTTGTGAGCTTACTGACGTCTACGTGAAACGTAATGCAATACGGTAGCTGGTCGGCCATCGTCTTCTTGTCATTGGGATGTTTGTCTGCAACTTTCGTGTCAACCTCCATTTTCCCTTAACAGTGTGGGGTGTTGCGCTGACCGTTAACAGGTTATAACGCGAAGAGCCTCTAACGTGCCACACCAAACTACTGGCTACCTTTGATCCGACTAGGACGCGGGACTTTCCTGTAGTTAGGACGAGAAGTGCACCGTCCACCCACAGTGCTCGTGGCTGCGATTAGCTCCCGGTTAAGGAATTAGGCAGTCATCAAATGAGACACTTTGCTCATGTTTACACTATTGAAATGAAACCTCATAGAAGACAACCAATTAGACATTAGTATCGACTCACTCGATGTCTTTATGTTGATGTGAAAGAATGTACAAACCAACTGGATCGGTGACCTTCCTGAGAGCCTCTCCTACTCCAACCTCTTTAGCTACGTCTTTGGATCCGCCAAGCCGATTGAAACTTCCTCCCTGATTTCTGAATAGAAGCCTTCACTCCAAACTGTGGGACAGAGTTCCTCCCACATCCGTCCACGATTTTCAATGGTCTGTTCCCGTTTAGTGGACGGATTCCTCATAAATCCTCCGCAGACTTTCTGGGAAGTAATTCCTTCCACCAACGCCTGCTAAATCCGTTCGGCCAGATATCCAACGGACTGTGCAGAGGAGCCCTGGTAGACTAGGTGGTTCATCTACCGCTCAGCAGTCTGAACGTGTTTTCTGCATTTTCGAGAGTATTTACCGAACTTCCCCTTGTGGTAAAAAGAAGGTGTGGTGGAGCGTTGCTCTAATTCTCTGGCGTTGATACGTCTTGTGGTCCACTTCATTTTCGCCACCGTCGTTTTCTACCGTAATCGGCACCTCTCTTGCTAACAGGCTTAAAGATCTATTGGACTGACGGACCGCTTTAGACGTGGCCAAGTACCGCCGATATTAAATCTCAAAGATTGAGTGGTTTTCATCCAGATTGGTCTTGTCAAGTGTCGTGGCTGTCGCAGTAATCTCCACAACGGTGGTTTTCGTGTGTCCAGTTGATGTTACTACAACCTAAAGACTAATCATTCTCTTTTGTCGGTTCTCCGCGGTTGATCCAGGAGGCAAGTCTTCTTTGCATGGGGGATGTTCCGGAATCCTGGCATAACCGTCAAATGTGGTAGATTCGCATGAAGACCGAATTCCGGTGGGAGAGTGACATTCAACAGGTAGATAGCAGAGTGTGTGTGTACGTAATGATAAGTCTCTTCCACATGTTTTCTAGCCTTACATAAATAGGTATGACGTTGACAATAAGCTCTGAGACACGTGGAGACAGGAAATAAGACAATAAGAGCAAAACGTTGTACTTCTTGCTCGTTTATGTTCCCCGCTATATATGCAAACACCAGTCCTGTGAATTTACCTTAGTGGTAAAAACATTCAAGGGCGAAGGTTTCCATTTTCGTGTGAGGTTTTTATATCATCACGCTCCGTTCGGCCTGTTCACGAATTTGCGTGTGGTCTACACGTGCGTAAACCGTTTGTGGTTTTCGTCAACGTCTCCTAAAAGCTGGGTTGCAGAATGCTGGCAATTTTCCACTTCACCACTGAATACATGTCGCACTAAATTGGTTTCTTCCGTGACTTCTGAAGAACGGAACACCACGTATTCGAGATTGCAGACAAGCTACTCAACTCCATATATCGGAGGCTGGCATGCGCAGAGATGTACGAACTCGACGTTTCGTTGAGTAAGTCGGCTTGAAATTTGTGTGCAAACGTTGGATTACCGTTGAAGATAAGTTGCCGCTGTTGAGGCATAGTATTAGTACTTGTGCCTAACATGGATTCTACGAAATTTTGGACCTACAGAGCTGTTGAGAAAGAGCGTTTTTCGCAAGAAGTCGCAACATTCGGGCTTTTCATTTTTTGGGAATTTAAACGCCCACCAGAAAACTGGAACATTCGAGAGGCTACGCTCAATTCTGATCGGTCCATTTGGTGACCTAGGCCCAAGGCCACCACAAACCTATAGACACGGTTGCTGCAAACCACCATTTTGCCTTCGGGCTGAGTAGCAAATGAAACTCGCTTAAAGGCCGTCTTTTTACTCAATTCTTGGGGATTCTAAGCTTCGGCAATTGGGTTCCAACATTTGTGCTCCGATTTTCGTGCAATTTTGAAATATCTTTTCTCTCGTTTGTGATAGAAAAACTGCTCACGATCTTGCGCTTGTTCTTGTCTTTTCTCTATCAGGTGGGGTCGTAACAGTTGGCGACGGTCACTATTTCTAATCAGTGTCGTTGAACGCTGCTGACGTGAACCTGTTGTCGCAGCAACAGATGAAGCTTATGGAGATGATTGCTAAACGTTTGTCCAATATAAGTCTGGGACAAACCGCACAATCTGGTAGAGCGCAATCCATTGACAATTTGGCAACCGATATCTTCGAGTTCGTGTACAACCCGCGTGCAAACGTGGCATTTCACTCTTGTTTCCGTCGGCACGATGACTTGTTTCGTATAAAATTCGCCAATCAGAATGATTCCTGGAAGGTCCCGTTTCTTCTCCGCAAACCTGACCCTGCGGAGCACGAGCGGTACACCAACTTCATGTTGCCTAAGAGCCCACGTGAAATCAGGTTTGACTAGACGGCCAATATGTTGTCACGGGTATTCGGCGACCAGTCTCCTTTATTCAACTCATGGTAACTTCTCAAGCTGATTGAGCAAGACTCTGAAGACCTTGTCACCTACGTTGGCATGGTGAATGCGAGTGGTTCAAGCCATCCGCCCTCACGGAAGGTCAGTTCAAGTGCTCATCTTTGTCTGCGCCCTCCAGTTTTCTAATGATGCTGGCCTTCGCACACGACTGCTCAGTCGGATCCAACAAGACGAATCAGCCACCTTTCGAGAACTAACAATTGAAGGTCGACGGCTACTCAGCCTTATACTTGACTCTTAATGTGTTGGGAATCCTGCTCAGCCATCAACTTCTGCCAACGCAGCCGCATGTTTAAGGCGATAGTAACGACCCTCCCCAACGAACCGCTCAGGGAACTCTGTCTCCAAGACGACGACGCCCCCTCATTGTTGGCTTTGCGGCGCATGGTACTACATGCGTTACTGCCCTTTCAAGCAACACCGCTGTCAGCGTTGCAAAAAGGTGGGCCACGAGGACGGCCACCGTCAATCACGCGCATCAGACAGTCAACGCGCAACCAGCAAGCGGTCACGCCCATCCAAATCCAAACCCTTCGCCAGGTTTAGCAGCTTGCTTCTTTTCTTCAAAGTCGATGTCGTCTCAAGTAGAAAATTCGTGTCCCTATTGATCAACAGGCACCCAGCTCGCCTACAGCTTGACACTGCGTCTGATTTCGCGATCATCTATAGTCGACTGCGGAAATCACTTGGCCGTCCGCCAATCCAGCCGACATCCCAATCCGCCACCAGCGCCTGTGGTGGCACAGTGCAATTAACTGGGCAGTAGCATTGTCGTGTCAGTTTCAAAAACAAATCCATCCATGCAGTCTGTTACTTGTCTGGATCAAGTCTCGACCTACTTGGTCTCGATAGGCTCAAACGGTCTGGTCTAGACGAACTATCATTAATGGACATTTGTAGTCGACTGCAGTCCCCCACAGCGAATCAGCCACGCGTAGCGGATTAATTCATTCGACGTTTCAAGGCAGTGTTCGACGAAAATCTTGGCTGCTGCATTCGTGTTCAAGCGGCCTTGCACCTCAGACCTGCGGCCCAACCTGTTTTCCGCCCAAGACGCAATGAACCGTACGCTACTTAACCTCTTGTCGGCCAGGAACTCAAACGTCTTCAGGGAAAAATCTTTGCAACAACCGCTGGAAGATGAGTGAAAAATTGGTACACCCCCAAGACCGGAATTCTCCGTGTGATATTTCGCAACCCATTTCCTCATCTGTCATGCAACTCTTCAGCAGTTTAAATGCTGTGCCCGGCAAGAAAAATCCATTAATTTACTACTCAGAAACGTAAGATTATTGATAAGTAAGATGCACGTCTTTAGATCCCTTGTCTGTTGGTTTAATCCCCATATCATTCTCGTCACTGAGACGTGGTGTTTTCCTGATATTCTTGACCAGCAAATAAGCCTCATGAGATAGAATATATTTCACAGGGATCGTCTCACAGGACGAGGCGGTGGATGCATCGTTTATCTAAAAGAGCAATTTTCTGCAGTTACACTTGACGAGTCTAGTCTCAGTTAAATCGAGGACTGGTTGTCGTCAATGGCCTCTACACGTCCTCCAGACCACCTTATAGGACGCACTTACCGACCGCCTAATGCTACTAGCAATGACTTCAGTGGCCTTGTAGAGGTTTTAAGTCATGCATCAAACACACCATGTGAACACAAACTAATAGGTGGTGACTTTAACATGCCAACTATCTCCTGGACCTCATACGCAGCTCCCGCAAAGCAAACTGATTTTGTTTCATGCATTCAACTAAAAGAGTGGGCCCAACATATTTTAGCGCCCACCAAACAGATGCATATTTTGGACCTCATATTCACCACAGGTATCTGGTCTGCAGGAGTATCCGTTGTTAAACGATTTCCAGAAAGTGACCACAATATTGTTGTGTCAGTTTGACTTCAATACAGCTACCAAACCGACAGTTGTATTCTATCGTCCCATCAAATAAATTAGTCGGAGTACCTTCTTCTCTTTACTAAGATCTTTAAGTTTGAATACGTTCTTTCTTACATCAGACCCAAAGGTGGCAACAGAGCAATTTATCAAACACTTCACTTTTGCATCGAAATTCCGGCTCCCATAAGATGAAAACGCGTTGATTGGGATGTACAAGGTAGAATCCTGACTGCAAAGGAGACTGACAGACTTAAATCACTTAAGTCGGTGCACAGAAAACTGAATTTCCCCTTAGTAATACAAATGGACAGTATGCTTGAACACACGGAACATAGAACGCAACTGCGTTATGCAAACGAAGGAAAGCTCGCGCTTCGTAGCGAGTAGAGAGCCACGAAACTGATGTAAATGTTGGGCCGGAGAAACTGCAAGAGCGACCCATCAATAAAGATTATAACTCTCAAAGATAAAATGGTTGTCGTTGACCCTAATGAAATATGTGACATCTTCAACTCACACCTTGCTGTCACGTCTAGCGTGGAGAACACAGTATCACCCGTAACTTCGTTGAAAACAACAAAAGTTCTGTGTACTATTTTGATGGACGTTAGAATTATCCGAAGACGTAAACAAGAGACGTGCGGTTGTCTAATATCATAGAGACTAATGGAGAAGAACGCAGAGTCGCATTCTACGTTAATTTGGAAATATGAAGGTAAAATGTAATGAAACTCGACGTCATAGACGTGGGAACACATGGTTTTATTTAAATTTCGGCGTGATCAAGCAGGAAAGCGTGACTATAATTTCGAAAGTCGTACTGTTGTTGAGACATGAGTACTAAGCCTTTCATAGTATTACAAACCTGAAGGAATGCATATAACCTACTTCAACGTAGGACAAGTCACCATGCTTCACCACGCGTTGGTACCACTGTTGTTAACTCTTCCACGAAACCAGGATGTACGCTGAAATGGAAACAAGGTGATCTGCAGAAAGAATGACACCGAGGAAAGCTGCCAGCTGAAAAGACTATGATATTTATAACGGCAACTTTTTAGTCCGCCGGTATGATGCCCCAAGGCCGAAGCGAGTTGAAAACAGCCATTTAGGTGCGAATAGGGATTTTTCAGATTTCTCATGAAATGTTAAAACGCGTATTACGGGACAAATATATATATCTTATCGAGTAAAATAGTTGCGTTGCAGTGAGAAAAATCAGCTACACCTAGAAATTGTCCACATTTACACTTATGTTGGAAAAAATGTGTCGCCACTTCTTTCGACAAAAACAGCATGTTGACATTCCTCATCAATTCTACGTCCTGAAAACGTTTTCGTCCGAATTTTCATGGCAGAATACATAACCTAATGGGCAGAAACGCTCAATTCCGTGCGGTTTTGTAGGTATGATTGAATTTGTAATCCTCGACCACGTTGCGTTTACATTGCACTGTACACGAAATATCACAGTAATTCTTAATGAAAGCTATGCCGCCACGGTCGCTGCTTAATCATTCACCCGAATTATATGTTCAGCTTGATTCCTTCATAGTATTTCCAGTGGAAAAGGGTCTACGTTTTCACCTGATTGTTTCTACCTACGGTATAGTGTAAACATGGATACCACGTCCCACTCTATCAGTAACAACGGGTGTTGAATTTGTTAAGGTCTTTTGCATTATTTTGAGATTGCTGTACCTTGTTTGATCTGTGTTGAAGAGTGGCCCTATTTTTCTTCATCTTTTTAAGACTAAACAGTATCAACCAGGTTGTCTCGTGCTATTTAGATCTTTGGTTGTTTTATCCAGTGTAAGTTCATTCTTAGTCACATTAGGTTTATTTAGGAC
>LUCH01004983.1:0-23369 GCA_013368495.1 Paragonimus heterotremus
AGATAAGTGTCAATCCAAGCGCTTCTCTCTTAGGTTCTGTGGTGACGCCGGGGCTGAATCTCGTGGTCAAAGTGGGGGTGGGATCGCATTAAATTCCGGAACAGAGCAATGTTTCCCTAAGTGGGTCCCAGCTTGTGTGCCGTCAGATTCAATACGTCGGTTAAAGTCTGTCGACGCAAATCAGAAATGCGTTGTGTATTCATTCCATTGGCGTACGCTCCGACGGACAGCTGTTCGGATGCTACCAAAGATGCGTTCTATGACGCCCTGGTTGACCTTCTGAGGCAAACTAAACACTCAAACATCATCATACTAGCGGGCGATTTGAATGCTCAGCTTGGTCGTCCTTCCTCGGGTGAGAAGCTGCTGGGAGGTGTTTGGTGTTCGGGCACAACGCACCGACAGTGGCGAAAGACTACTACAACTGTGCGCATCTCATGATCTGTATATTTCGAGCACCGCATTGCAACACAGGAAAGAGCACTGTGTTACTTGGAGACCTCCGTGTGCTTCTCAGCCGTCGATACAGTGGGATCATATAGCAGTCAGTTACAGGTGGCGCCACTCTGTTAAGGAACGTCGTGCCTTTTGGAGCAACCAACTGGACTCGGACCATGCTGTTATGCATGCCCGTTTTGTTTTATTATTTGCCCTGGCGACCTACGGTTGTAAATGCAAGGTATTTAACTGGCATTCGAGCGATGAGGGTGTAAAGAACGTTTACCAGAAGGCGTTGGTGAGGAAGTTGCCCAGTTCGAGTCAGGTGAGTGATCCTAATGAACATTGGGAACAATTCACTGAAGGTATGCAAACATGCTGGGAACAGGCATGTTCCGATGGGGTTGTTCAGTTGTGACAGGACTGGATTTCCGTCACGTCGATAAACCTCCTGAACAAGCGTCGCTCGATCCCACCTGGTTCTGAATATGATGACGACCGTCGAGAAGTTAAACGCAAGCTGACTAAAAGTCTTCGCAAACACTGTGAGCACTACTTGGTCGAACAATCGAAAAAGATGGAAAGAGTCTGTTAATCTTGCAATAGCAAAAGGCTGTTTTCCCTGATCCGTGGTTTTACTGGCCGTCGAGGCGGTATAAGTGAGATCATATGTGAAAAAGATGGTCCACTTATCACCAGTCAATTCTGCCGACTTGACGGGTGGGCTGAACATTTTGAGGAACAGTTCAGTTGACCTCAACCAGATCATGTGGACGACGGGACCCAATCGGTCAATTTCTGCATTCCAGACGGTCCTCCGTCGGAAGCAGAAGTGGTGCTGAAGCTTAAGTTATTGAAGCATAATAAGGCTCCTGGTCCAGACCTCCTCCCTCCTTCTCTTTTCAAGGATGTTGGGTAGAGGTTAACCAAACTCCTTCAGACGATTTGGGAAACTGAAGAGGTGCCTCGTGATTGGTGCCTATCAACAGTCATCCCCGTTTTCATAAAGGGGGCCCGAAGTCGTCTACGTGACAACCACATAGGCATCAGCTTGGTGTCAATTGCGTCCATGTTACTCAGTGGCCTCATTTTACGTCGGCTCACTAAGCCCAGAGAAAGTGAGATACGCGAATAACAGGCAGGATTCCTATCCGATCGAGGGTGCATTGATCATATTTTTACCTTGCGACGGATGTCGGAACAACGGCACTCTTACAGAAAGCCGAGAGTCGTGGTCTTTTTGGACCTGAAAGCTGTCTCCTTCGCAAGGGAGTATCAGAGAACTACGTGAATCTATTGAGATAACTGTATGCTGACTCTGCAATATGGGTGAGAGTTTATGGACAACTGTCTCGGGCGTTTATCACCCCTAGTGGTGTTCGTCAGGAGTTTCCGATTCCCCGCTTCCTGTTCAATTTTGTCATAGACGACATTCTGTAAGGTGCGCTCCGTGAGTTCACTGGGCTTGGTGTTGAGCTTGTTCCTGGCGCTCGGTTTACCGATCTGGAGAACGCGGACGACATTGTCTTACTTAGCCCCCCTGCCGAAGACATGCAGACCATGCTGGACAGGTTGAGCGACCGAGCTGGTTTGTATGGAATGCGCTTTCCACCTTCAAAGTGCAAAGTGCTGCTTCAAGACTGGGGCACTTCAACTCCTACTTTCTTTATTGCAGATGATCCGCTTGAGACTGTGGACAGTTTCACATACTTGGGTAGTACTATCTCGTCAGCCTGTACTATTGCTGATGAGACATCAGCGATGATTGCAAAGGCATCTAGACACACGAAACTCATCGCATCGTGATATTTTACTCTGAGTCTGCATCGTGGTCTCCCAGCCTAATTTTTTTGTCGTACGGCAGCGCACATCGTTCAGTGTATGGGGTAGGAACAGCTTATCTTTGTCAAGTTACAACCACTCTTACAAACCTAGGTCAGCGATTAGATGGTATGCGGGGTTGGGTTGTCTGCGGACTGAGGAAAATTACCTAAACAAGACAACGAAATTACCGTGCATGCAATTTTGAAGCTGACTTGGATGTTTGCTTCAACAGTACCAGTTTTTTAATGTTAAATTTGTGGAATTTTACAGGTTTTAGAAAGTTCACAATACTACTACGTGGTTGATTGTGCTTAGTCTGTGCAAAAATGGAAAACAGTAAAGCAGAAATTAGGAAAAATGAAATCGAAGTTTTTCAGTTCAACAATGATAAGGATCATGCGGCAGGAATTGTGATAAAGAGTGGTGAAAATGGAATATGAGAAAGAGGTATTGCTAGGTATAAAGCGCATTCCAACAAGTAACGGCTTACTTAAACTGGCACCATTGATTGCATGGCCCCATCAGTTGGACGTCCGAACTGGCATCACGAATGTACGCATACAGTTTTCGTTTGAACCCATATACTGGTAATATTTGAATGTGGACTCACTGTTTTGCATCCCCCTCTTCTGTCTATCTCTAAACATAGGTCGTTTTGACTTTCAGGACTAGTGGTGCTGTCGATAGCTCAAATTCATTGTTTAATTATTAGGCTGTTTGCCGTTTTATTTTCCACGCTCGGCGATTAACTGAATATCTGAAAGCCGTTTTCTTTTCATTCGATGCCAGCTAGTCATCGGTCACCGTACAAATCTAAATGACACTAACTGTATGTATTTGTACGTCTTTAATGCTGGTTAGCAATGCATTGAGGAGCTCCTACTGCGCGTCACTCGATAGAATGGTTGTAAAAGGTCCGTTCTTATGTAGGTGCAGTACCCTATATCCTAGCCACGAGATACCTGAAGGCGTTCATACTCTGCAATCTACTCTAATTCAGTTCATTAAGACGGCAAGAAGTCATACATTGCGAGATGCAAGCATTTCGGGACAGATGCAGGACGTGGTATTTCTGAAACCAGACCAAGGCGCTGGTATTGTAATCTTGACTAAAGTTGATTATGTGATGAAAATGCGCACCGTCCTGGCTGACGATAGGAAGTTCAGAATTGACCGTACGCCAGATAATAACATTCTAGTGGAAAAGCGAGCAAGCCGACCACCTAAAGTCTGAAGAGGAGCTGTTGATGAGTGTTCTGCTTGCAAATAGATATCCGGCCAAATTTATTGAAATTCTTTGCAAAAATAGAGTGGCTATCCCCCCCCTCCCAACCACTATCAGCGCCAAAGAAGCAGGTTTTTATCACCCATCCTTACCCAAGTGACCACAATATTACCGATGTAAGTCGAAAGTTGAAATCGTTCATTGATCGCACATATCCCTCAGCGGAATTGTGTTTGTTGCTCTCCACCTGCAGGATGAGTTTTTACTCCCCCGATCGTTCTCGGAAAACTGCCTCTCATGTTATTTACCAGTTCACTCGCAGTTGTGGTGATTCATACATTGGCAGAACGGACCGAAACATACGGCAAAGGAAGGCGGAGCACATTCCCAAGTGGCTAGTGCAAACAATGACTCAATGCAGGACAGTATGTTAACACTCGAACAGATATCCGGTGTCTTCGATCGCGAAACCCTTTATCGCAGCAGGTCATGTGGTTAGCCCAGTCACTTCGTTCATGGCCCTATTGCGCAACCGCAACTCTAGGTTGTTGAAGTTCTCCGAAGCATTGTCGGTCAAGCGTCACGCACCGGCCCTTTGTTGACAAAAGGTGCTGACGCAATCAATTTCGTTACCGTTGCAATGAACCGCGATTGCTCCCATGTGGTTTGTTCATTTCATTGTTTTATCGCTAAGCCCTCAACCTATATAACTGAATGTTTTATGTAATTGACTGATGAGAATAAACGAAATGCTTGTATCTCGCAGTGTATGTTTTCTTGTCGTCTTAATCAACTGGATAAAGGGAATTCAATGCTTCATAATGTAATTCACAAAATACAACATGGTACTTTTTAATTTTTAGGTTGTATCTTCTGCTTATACGTGTCACGAGCATGGCTGGTTATTTTGCCGGTAAGCTTTCCCTTTTTGTTAGATTTTGATTTAGAATGCGAGTTCAGGATTTATCTCGAGAATTTTCATCATTTCGTTGGCGTTTGTCTAGATCTGATCATTCCGCCGCAGATAAGCTAGCGTCACTGTGAAGAATATTGACAGGTTCATTCACTTTCTTCATCTCACTTCCGTGACCGTACCACACCTCTGCTTGACAGGAACATTTCCTGCAATTTATTTTGTGACGCAGCAGTCGTATGCCTCAGCTTGTCTTCTTCAGTAATCGATAGGTGGAAACCGAGACAGCATTTGCCACTCACTGTCTGTACGTGCACAACCTGTCCGCAGTAGATCATTCTTAACCTAGTAATCCTAGGAAAAAGACTTTTCGTTGAGAGTACCAAGTGGAAGATATTTTTCGACTGATCAACTGCGTGTCTATTCTAACTTATGGTTTCCTAAAATTCATTTATTCGTAGTCCCGTTTTTTGTTCTACTTTGAAGCAATACTTTCGTTTCTAGTCTATTCACACGACTTCTTTTTATTTCAGCGGCAGCGAAGGTAACTTCCACGGCGTGTTTGTTGTGGAGGTGAGTTACTGCTGTAGTTTCTATCAAACTTGCTACCTACGGTCATCCTCACGCACGGCCACTCGAGCCATCCGACAACGAAAACAGTTGTTTATTTGGGTATTTCACATTTACGCGATTGACATGTACCTTAGGTATACACAGTCTTATTATGAGTCGTTGTATTCCTACTTATACGAAGGTTTATCTAAGATGTTTTTGTTGTTCAGTAAGCCGTAATTTGTCTTTCATGCTGTAATCTCGGAACCTGTCGTATCTCATATAACGTTCTCTGTCGCTTTATCGTCAGATGAACAGATCTGTTCTGGTGTTTGTTGCACTTCCTCCGCTATCATGTTTTTAGCGTGTGTGATTTCTCCGTCAGCATCGTAATCATGAACGGAAGGAGGACGCGTAAGTCACGTGCGGTGGATGCACGATCGATCCGAAAGTATATGTTGGTCAGCTGGTTTTTGGGCGTGCACTACAGCTGACAACTAGCTCAGCTAAAAACCAAGGTTTTTTAACTGTTTGACGGCAAATGGACTTCACACGCACACATTATTTAATATACCTTGCTTCAGCTTACTTTATTCAAATGGTTCTTCCCTAGTGCCTACTTGATTGCCCGCTCTCGTGGTAAACATCGTAGATCTACCAAACAGTCGGATATCTCAGATGACCTGGATGAAGATGTTTCATTGGGATCGTTTTGTCCGACTGAATCATTCACGGTGAGCTTTTTATCCATCGTTCTTGCCTTCTACTATGCGTAAAGGTTGATTTCCCCCCCACATACTTTACTTAGCTTCAACCACTGGTATTGTAAACAAACGTATCAGTATTGTTTACTGTTGTGTTCATTGTATTCATCTCCATTTTTTTACGCTATGCCATGGGTTTACTGATTTCGCGGTTGTTAAGTAGAAATCAGTAGGGACGCTTTGTGTTACTCCGCTATCCCCTTTTCACCTGCGAATTATTTTTGTGCTTTTCATACCACTTGATCTCACTAGCTTCGCTCAAATTGTATTTGCGACACATCTCGCGATAGAATTACACAGTCGTCCTGAAATAAACAGGTTGATGAATTTGGTAAGCTACTGATTAAATTTTGTCCAAGTAGCTTTTCAACTATTCAAATAGCCTCATGAGTTCATTAGAGGTAAACAGGTGTTCTGGCGAACGGTCTGTTTTCCGTTATTCGCCAACGGGCCAGTTACATTTCATTTTATATCATGCCAGCAAAATTAAAAGCGGTTAGTCACATAATTGCGTCACCCGGTTGTGAGTTGGGGTGCGATTAGGTGACAAAATTGACCTCCGAATGTGTCGAGTCGGTAACAGTGGGGCCTGTACAACCTTGTTATGAGCGTAAAACTGGATTGCGCAACCGAATTCCGATCGCTTCCGCGGTAGCCAGAGTAAGAAATTTGACTCCTCTAGATTGACGACTGGGCAAGCGGTAAATGGGCTGGAAAGCCACTTCCAGTGAGGCTTGGTGCCCTGAGTCAACAAGATGCGCCAGAATTGCACTCGAAATGGACTTCACGTCGTCCGTAGTCAGCCATTTAGGGTGGTGTTCACGTATCCGCCTGGTTGTGCGATCGAGGCAGCCTGCTCTACAGGAGCACGTGAAAGAGTAAACACATAACGAGGTCACACATTTAGACAACGTCGGATCATCAGTCTGAACTTTATATGGCCGTACATTTTTATTGGAACTGTTTTCCAGAATTTTCCATATACTTTTTTGTTTGTTATTCTAACATTAAGTCCGTATCTTTCTACTTACATTTGTTCTTCAGTTCCAAACAGTGGTGATTGTCAATTTGTTTACACGGAAGATATTGAAACAAGCTTTCCCCGAAATGAACTTGAAAAGACAAGCTAGTAGTGGTATTTTGCACTATCTTTGTTCGAACTGATTTCGGCGTATTTTACCAAGTACATACTACAGAATGTAAATTGCAAACTATTCATAAAGTTATGACTTATGGAGAGTATTCTGTTTAAGTATGAGGAAGAAGAAATCCACTAGCACTACCAAGGTAGTGTTGACTTAATAAACAGTTCCTTTTGCACACACACACACAATGGCAGCTTCAATTTTATGCACATTTTGTGATTTTCGTTTCTACACTATGTACTTGATAAGATCCACCGAAATCAGTTCGAACGGAAGGTATTGTTCAAAAATGAGGTGAAGTATAATTTTGTAGAATGTATTCTACCCGTTCATTTGCATAGATAATGCAATCAATAAACGTCTTATGATTTTACTGTATGCGCTTATTAAGGTGGTCATGTTCTATGTTTAATCCGTAATATTTAGCCTTATTGCCGTATACTTTTTCGAATCACATTAAAAAATCTATCACTACTCAGTATATGTGTAACGTTTTGAAATGTACTTGTTATCGACTAAACTGTCATAATTTGACATGTAAACAGTCGTTTATTGCGTACGTTTGCGTGTCTCAATGTTCGAAATGTCGAATGTTTGGCTAAACTTGAGGCATTTCGAGCGTATCATCGTGGTCATAAGACTTCCGGACACTTATCTTAGATCGCTAGGAATGACCAGTTTCACATATAAAGCGTTCGTGAAATGATATACTCGTTCGCCTACAAAACATTCAAGTCATCTGGTGGTCCTGCACCTTGGAAATCATTAGATGTTAAATCACTTTAAAGGTGGCGTGTTAACCATCATCACCATTTTTATCCATGACCCATATCGATGGGTGCTAAGGTTCGAACTGCTGTTGGTCTTGACAGTAGTTCACAAAGAAGAAAATTGGATAAAAACCAGTAAGGGTTGACGGAAGAGAAGATGAGGAACCAACAACTTTAGGTATACAGAATGGTCATTGATTGCAACACACGTTGTCATCCGGTGATAGACTGTCTATTGTTCGACGGAAACCTGGTGGAATTGGCCAACACCGACAACTCGCGGGGTAACATAAACGTCCGTAACCTCAAATCGCGATATACGCAGAGAAAGACCATTGTTCGCATGTGTCGCTCACATGATCCGCTCATATGACCTTGGCTGTCTGGCTTTCGACAGTGCAAATTCCAACCGGCCCTGTAAGTAAGCGTACATGTCTCCTAGCCTTCTGACCCGGTTTTGATACGATTTTAATTATTACGTTGCCTTTACAAGGTATCTGGCGCTATGGTTTATTATATGTTTAATCTTATTCGGCAAAATGAGTAAACTTCTGAAACATTTTTGAACAGAAAATGCTTTTCAGCCGTATGTGTCGCATTGTCTGAGATTTCTATCAGTATTTTTTTCGAACCTGTTTTTGTCATGATGCTGTGGAGATGATCACGTTCGTTCTTCCTGTTGCTGTGCAGAGTAGAAACAGCCCGATCGATTTCCAGCACATTTGAATGGTGTCCATTACGCCGGAGGAGGTTGAGGGATGCAGACGTCACCTTTGCAGACATACACTTCATGATCAGTCGAAAGTCGGATGCAGTAAAAACTGTCTACTCATGTGCTTCTGCTGATGTATTTCAACAAAGGGAACCTCGTAATCAGATAATCGCTTCGTGGTCAAATAAACGATCGTTATCACCAGGGCGGATAAGGGTAACGCCAAGGTCATATTGAATAGGGCAGACAATAGGGCGAAAATGGAGTGAGGTTTACTCGTGAGAAGGCTGAACATGTAGACAGCAACTTCTGTTGTAAATAAAATCAATGGAGCAGTCAGTGAGTGTTTGCATTTCGTGAAACGCGATTTAAACTAGGTTGGGCAGTTTTATCTTGAATCGACCTTAACACCACAGCTTTTCGAATTGCTTAGAATTCATAAAACCCATGTGTCTATTGCCTATGGGGTTGGCTGTTTTCCACACGAACTTGCCAGCTCTTTTATTGGTCTGTTGTAACTACCAGCAGAGTAGTCAGGTTGGACTGTCAAGAACCTCACACAGAGAATCAGATTGATTTCTGTAGAGCTTGCCGATGTCCTCACTAGTTCTGTTGTCAGATCATTAATGCATCCAAAATAGCAATGTTAGAAACAGATAGACAACTGCTATCCTAGCTGACACTCAGTTAGAGGAAGGGAACGAGGCTGACTTCCGCCCAATTCATCATCATAGACGGCAATACATAAGTGGTTCACACTGATGCTTAACTGTCACACAACCACAAAGAGGGAGAAGAAAAAAAGGAGGAGTTGGGAAGGGACCTAACTATAAGAAATAGCTGCGTCTATGTTCAACTATTCAATATCAAAATGCCTACACATTGCAAGCAAACAACCAAGCTGTAAGTGAAAGTAAGGCGTCATCAACAGACCAGTTAGTCACTAGGAAATCTGTATATTTGGTTATGGTCTGCTTTGTTTACAGTTTGAAAACATCTAGCGAAGCACCAGCCATGAAGACATTTCCTCGCTGTTTTTTTCCTTTTGGCGTACGCGCTTTTTGGCCAACGTTTGACGAAGCGGCAAATTAACAGGAATTTTTCATGAAGAATGTGATAGAGCTTTACACAAGAAACACGATTAGCGTGAATTTAGCTGACTGCATAATCATTGTTAATGGTGACGTCTACTCTTCTTTGTTAATGACTAGAGGAATTCAGTCGTCAGCCGTTGCACTGCGTTGAACTGAACTAGGTATTCTGTTGTTCCGCATACTGCAGAAGAGTTCATAAGGTCTGGTATGCGACCAGATAAACTAACGAATGTATTACTTTCTTTTGTCAAACAATATCAACACACAGTTGTGACTAACTCACATCCAATTGGTGAGAAAATATGACTCTCTTGATCATGTCACGAACCACATCATTTGCGGAATCAATTATTATCTGCTGGTGTTCAAAGAAGTAGCGAATTGTGCACTTGGCGACATGGTAAATTAAACAACTTTTTATGCAGTAATTCGCTGTCATTTTGCATTGTCTTAAGAAAGTGGCGAATTACGTCACTCTTTGAATTGACAGCAAGTTGCCTAGAGCTTATATAAATGTGATTAGTCTACGTAGATTCATTGTCATTGAACAGATC
The DNA here is from genome assembly GCA_013368495.1 of Paragonimus heterotremus. Lineage (NCBI taxonomy): Eukaryota > Metazoa > Platyhelminthes > Trematoda > Plagiorchiida > Troglotrematidae > Paragonimus > Paragonimus heterotremus. The sequence continues at coordinate 9,992 of LUCH01004983.1, forward strand.
AAAAACGATAACCAATAAATGGTTGAATAGTGGACGTAATCCATCTGTTAAACATTCCAGTAAGGCTGAATATGGAGAAATAGTCACCTAACAAGATGGATCTATCGTGTCATAAGTCACTTGACAAAGCGATCTATGGTTCATTTGCCTAGGGAAAACCGATTAGGTAGCGTGGTCTCAATTTTGTTGGCTTAAAATTAATCTGCAAAGGGTATGAACAGAGTGGTTTGTTTACCCTATCCGTGTTCACATTAAACGTGGTTTTCTGATGAGATTTCTTTTTTTGTACAACTCCGGCTCCAAAGATCGCTTCAGCCATGGAGATCAGTAACCTTGTGAATCTTCTGAGAAACACATTCAGAGTGAGTGAACACCCTCGCATGGCGTCAACCGTCTGGTTAACGGATTCGACGTTGTCTCGACTGTGCTGCTCCAGTCAATTTTCAGTTGTGTTTAGCCTATTCTTCCTTTGACGGGCTCAAAGACTTGACCTGTCATAATTCTGGGCTACGAAGCCACTCCAGGAGCTCAGAAATTTCACACTCAGACTCTATTACTCACCCGGTGGTCAAGGCTGAATGACCTCGTCGATCTGAAACGTTTGTTTTATGTCAGTTCTACATTTTGGCAAACAGTGCACAATCTGCTGATAGGGAAGATGCTTATCAGATCGTCTGTCAAATGCCGGGAGCTCGATCTTAGTTAATGAGATTCCGAGTGCTGACCGTCGCCGAGGCCATTTCCATCCGATAGTGCAACCGTGGACTTTTTGCCTGAAGAGGTTCGTACGGACACTTTCACCGCTGGTCAATCGATCTCACCGTTGTGTAAATGTCAGAAACTGTGCAGTCTGCCCGTTTGTCGATTATCCTGCTCATCTGGATAGCTCTGCATATTTATTTGGTTACAATTATCTTGATGGTCAGACACCAGTGTCTCTTGCTTCTTTGTTGTCCTCCTGGCTCCAGTGGATATTTTCGAACGAGTTATATCGGTCACTTGTAATGTGTTTGTTTCCGAACGAATCGCCGAACGTTTTCCGTAGCCTCTCAACAAAAACATCGTCAGCATTACAATCGTGGATCACTCGGTTGAAGACGATCTCACCGTAGACGTTATGCAAGCGGTTTCACTTGTTTCGAAAATATTCCGGGTTTACCTTAAAGACCCCTCAGGCAGGTAGTCATATCTACAGTTATAGTGACGAACATCTAGTCCTTACAACCGGAGTTGTGCAACTGAAGAAATCTCATCAGAACTGTTAAATTTTCCGTGATCGTTCTCAAGACAAAATACTATGTAGATAATGTCTGCACTTTATTTTAAGTCGACTAAGTTGTAGCTTTGTTCTGAAATGCACAGTTGCCCACTATTTTAGTTGGTTTACGACATCACTGCTTCACACTGTTGGACCACTGTCTGAATGTTCGACCTGTGTGATGCGTTATCAGTGAACAGTTGTCCGTTGGTGATCGTTCACTGACCCTGAAACCCTGTTAACAAGCTGAACTTTTTCACTTGTTCCCTGTATGTACACGCCAGAGGCGAGATATCAGAAAGTTGTTCGTTATTAGTGTTTCATGAAATGATGCAGTTAGCCTATTCTACACATCCAAGAGTAGCTTGAACGAACATTCAAGCCGATCTGTTGAATATGTTGGATACTATCGACAGAGGTCACAGGTCGTATATTGATAATCACAGAGGCCACTGAAATTCGCCTGCATTCACCTTCACTGTGCACCCAAAAAGGGTTGGTCAAAATTCGGAATTATTTGTTCAAGAAGAAATAATAACACTGGTTTCCATTATCTTTCGTTCAGCATATATATGGGAAAAAATTTTAATAGAAGTTTTAGCTAACCTTAAGAAGTTTAGCGGCGCCGTCTCGTGACCTTATGATTATTGAGACCGATTGGACCCTCTTTCGCAATACCCAACCAGGATTGACTCCACACTCGATCGAACCATTGAGCCATAATCGAGCAGTCACCAATCCCCATTCCTGATTTGTCCGATGCAGCAGATAGGACAGTGCCCCATTACTGTGGTTGATCTCAAAACCACGTTCGTGATTACTAATTTTAGCTTCAGTCTGTCCAGCCAGAACGTGTTTAGTTGAGTACAGCAAGTACAGTGTTCCACAGGGCATTGCACCCGTGTACAGGCACAAGCTACTAGAGACTATCATGTGACAGTTGTGAGGACGAACAATCTCATATTAAAGATAAAATGCAAAGACTGTCTGCTTGTTTATATCGGACAAACCGTACGGGAATTTACATTAGAAGAAAGTAACAGCAAAGCGGAATTACTGAACAACCGAAAAATAAATTTGAATCTTAGGTTGTGCTCAGAACTTCTGTATTTAATGACGACGCGTTAAACACTAGTGGTATAGTTGATCTAAAATATATGAAATTGGTTAAACGAGAATTCAGAACGGCTCATGAACGGTTGGTTGCAATGATCATCGAAGACCAAATATGCTGCAAATAGAATCGTTACTTCTGTTCGCTTTGGTCTATGGCGCCTGCTCTTGAATCAATCAAGATGACTTGGGCTGATATTCGGACTAAGTAATCTCCTCTTCTCACTAAAATTTATTATTTGCCAGATACTTTTGACTGCTTACATCCATTTCATTTCTGTCTTGTTTCTCACCTTTCTTCAATGTTCTTCAATCGGAATCTCTAAAACATCGCTGCCTCTTATTTGTATATGTCCGATCTATGATTCTTTACTTTCCGTTGGGCCTCGTTACTCACATCTTGCCTGTCTTGAAACACCCGTACGATGAGTACACTTCATCTGAGTTGAAGCAGCTTCTCTGTCCCTAGTGAAACGTTATTAATACATACAATGATTGATTGTTTGCAAGTTATTCTGGAATACACGTCTGTCTAATTTTTGCCACCAATCACAACTGTTTGTTAATGGTATGGTTAAAGCACTATGAAACTAAAACCCTTTCTTATTTAATAACATTGAGTCAGCTGATTTGCTCACATACGGTGGTATTTAATCCAACCAATCTAATTCACTGTCAATTGTGATTGTTCAACGAGGCGAGAACGTAACATGTTTCTCAACTTGATTTGGCACCGATGATGTTTTTCTCATATATTTAACTTCCGATGTGTATGCGAGATGTGCATTGTTGAATTTAGCTGAACGTGGTTCACTATCAAAGAGTGTATTGAAAAATATCATAAGTAAGTTTTTTTCGTAATCTTAATTATCAGAGAAATAATTTTACGTTTTAAATTAACTATATTACTGTACGTTCAAACGATCTGGAGCGGCTTTGGTCCGGGAACGTTGAATAAGAGGCAAAGGTCAAATGAAGTTTACGGCAATCGTGTCAGCATGAATTATGTCTAAAGTTTGTCGAATCAGGTGACCATAGCATGTTGGCCTGACTACGATGCACTTCTGTTGATCTCCCCACTCGTTTGTCAACGTGAGTTCCGTTACAACAATCCTGGTGGAAACCACTTGAATAGCTAGTATATTACATTCATGTTTTCTCGCCCCCTGTGACGATTGTTCAAAGGTGTAGACCTGAAGCTTGTTTCGGTGTCACAGTTTCTACCTCGTGGATACTTCGGCTTTTGACAAAGGACCACTTGGATTGTAGTAGCTCCTCCTGCTGATATGATCTAGTTCAGATCAGCTGGACCGCCTGTCTAAAATGTTCTGCTCATTCATCAAATCTCTATAACCTATTGGGGATAAGTTATTTATTTTTGTTGTATGAATGTATGTCACCAGTTCGAGTTAGATCACAACCAAACCAGATTTCAGACTTTCAATTCCAGCTACTACAGGTATACCAGCTTTTGGCCCATCTGTCACATAAAAGCATTCACACGCAATTTTTCAATTCATTGCTAAAATTCACTGAATAACTTTGTGAGAGAGTTTGCGTGTTTATTTTTTTTTGCAAATTTGTCTTATTCGTGCTTTCAGACAAAAGTGATCAAGTTGATCGAAAATCAATCTTGAAATATAACAGGAGCAGCTGCTCGTTTTGTTATTCGCCCCGTTGGTTTTTCGTGTTTCCATCATACTTATCACACATCTACAATAAAAATCTTTGGAATAATGGCTTATCCTCTAGTCTGCTTATTGGCGTTCAGTGTAGTGTTTTTGGCTTTTGTTAAATGCTTGCTGTCGCTGGTCAGATTATCAGTTGTCACGCTTGATTCATTCAGAACATGCTTATGAAATATGTTGATTACGAAATGTGTACGTATTCTCTACCTGATGTTTACTGACAAAAGCTGTTTAGCATCACAAACCCAATAAGACGTCTCAACTTTTAATAGTCACGCTCCATTCATTCGCTATCTTTGTAATAGAGATTTTCATTCAGTTGACCTTAAAACTTGTTCAATCTCTTTTGGCCTCATTCATCAATAAGAAACATTCCAATCGACAAGTATTTAACGTGTTCTCAGGCCTCACGATAAGTGTGTCTGTGGTCCATTTTTCACGCTGGCTGCTCGTTACTTCAGGCGATTGTGTTGTGTTTGAGGATTGTGTGAACAACGTCATTGTCTTTTTGTGCTCACTAGCACGTGTCTCTTCCACGTCTGTCACATTCAGTACCCTTCAGAAGCGTTCACTGGTACACACAACATGATTGCTGGCGCAAGTTGCTATATTCGCTCTGGGTGGCGGCGTGTCGCATGTGCTTTCAGGCGCAGTTCCAGTGGAATGAGTCGATCCGGCGAAACTGTTGAGGTAACCACCGGACGCGCCTTTCCTCAGTTGTCCGTGGATGTGCTCACCACCTATATGTGTCTGATCTGTGGACTGGCTGAACAAGTGAGTTAATTGGACACATCATGCTCACTTTATTCTGCACTAAGTCCGCTCGTGGATGAAATAAAACCTTGACTTGCATCGTTTTTTTCGTCTGATTTTACACTAAGTAATTTTCTTTTAACCGTAAAGCGAACAACCTGCTTGTTTATGAGATTAAGGTCTTCTCGGTGCCAGTGTTTTCCGTGGTTTTTTGAATGTGAGCCTTGATCACTGACACGGATTCTTGTTCCCCTGTAACAGTAACCATATAGTCGCTTGTTGATATAACCAAACCTGATTACGACCCCTAGATACCCTTAATACCGAGTTGAACAAACAATATCCTCAAGTGATATGTCGTTCTAACACAGTTATTCTTTTTTTCTTCGACACAAGGCTGATGCAATTTTGTTATCTTTCTGTAATGTTTGTGGATTGTTTGTTTGAGTTGCGCATTTCGCAGAAATATTGATATCCAGATGTACACCACGATTGTTTCTGTTGGCATATATGCATTCTGTGCTGCGTGATTGTTTTTCTCGATGAGCATTAAGTAGTGTCTAAGAAAGCCTTCTTCCGTTCTCGGCTGAATCCAGACACCTTACTGTTTAGTGAGCTGCAGCCCACGTCTGTTGATCGATACGCTTGATCATTATCTCAACTCTGTTGTCATATTCTCGCGTTTGCCATCGTTTGGTTGCATTACTTCTTTAGATTCGTGTGACACAACTGAGAGGGCTATGACTTCACAAACATTTGTAGACTTCACTGTATAAAGTACTGATTGTATCAGCACAGCTTATAAGATCTGTCCATGCTCATTATCAGATAACTATTCATAAAATGCAAACGTTGAACTACGAGGAGGCACGTTTACATGCACGCGATTCTCGAGGCCATCGAATTTGGTTTCGTTGCTAGGTTGCGTGACAATGAGCTTTGTCGCTCATTTTCGTGAGATGACGCAAATCGCACGGTGTTCTCAAGAATGACATTTAGAAAGGACAAACTGATATCCACCCGTGTATATGCCATAGTGGTCGGTTGAAGCTTTTGGTTCCTCTATAGATACTGATAGATGGAGGGCATTTATCCTTATCCATATTCAAACCCATAACCCTAATGGACTCACCCGGTCAGTGCTCATGACACATTCACTGTGTGTGATTTTTCGGGGCAACCGAAAGTGCGTTTTCCAGTTTACCGGGACCTTATCTGGTTGAAATCATAATCATTTTCCTTTGCGTTCAAAAACTACTTGTTCGAACACAATTGCCAGTTCGGTAGTTGCCATTTCTATGTTCTGTTATTTCCTATATATCGAATCCATGCTTATCTTCATAAGGTCCACTTTGTGAACCATCGTTCTGTTCAAATTTAGTCAGATATTCTCGTGTACGAAATCCTGCTCTGGAGAGTGTCACATTATTCCCGTGTTCTCATGGCCCTATTAAAATGTGATAAAGATACCACTGGTTCTATTCATTTTAACCTTGTCCCGTTAAAGTGTCTGAAATTACCTGGCCATTTAACTACAGTTCACATCCTTTCTCAGTCTCTCACTTCCTTCAATTGTTCTCAACATGGCTACACTCTCCCCGTACATTTTCCTTGTATGCCCATTATTTCTCTGTATCCACGGTAACGCATCTCTTCGAGTATACTGATGACATTTGTTACATGGTAGGAACCTCACTTTCGAAATATTGATGTATCAGGATGCAGTTATCTAGGTTCCTTAATGGTGTTTCCGTAGGAGTATAAAATGAATTCCTATCAAACGTCTGAGTGTACTTGTTCTGTTGACGGTACCCATTATGTAATTACTATGTCTACTTGCTACTTACTTCTGTACACTGATTTTCCATCTATGTCAGAATGCTCTCTGGTCCAATATGATAGTACTACATTCTATTATTAAGATTGATCTATTCATTTCTCTGAATTCTTTTTCTACTTGAGAAGCTTCATTCTACATTTAACAGTTCAACTGTATTTGAGAGTTGAACCGCGAGACTCTGAGTGCTGATCGGTATTTATGATTATTGGCAACTGGTTGCATAACTCTGAACTCTACAGCCAGAATAAACCCTTGTCGTAACTCGAATGTATTGGGATTTGTTCGAATTCTCCCTCACCCTAATATTTACACACGTGCTATGTTATCGCTCTGTCGTATCTGACGATCGATTTATCCAGATCACCTTCATTTTCTGAGCTCTTTCTGTCACGTTATTTTTGTGTTAGTGTTAGAAGAGGAAATAGAAGGTTATTACGGTAACAGAATATGCATGGTCATATGCTTTTAAACCAGGTAATTAGGCGTGACACAGAATCAGTGGATGTGAAGCCGCTGAATATTTACAACCTGCAGCCGACCTTCAGTCCTGATAAATTGGATTGATCGGGTGATATTCCGCGATTTTTGTTGCAGGGCATACACCTTCACCAGATACCCTGATGGTTGCCATTTCGTTGGTTACAAACATGAGTGGAAAATCTACCATATTTGGGATGATATTTATAATACTTCTATATAGAAAACTCTAAATTTCGCTCTGTTTCCTTATATTCAGTGCATCTGACATATGTCGAAACTTATTGTGAATAATAATGAAGAATCGGGTTCCTTTGTGTTCACTTCAAAATCAGTTAGACATTCATTATACAAGACGTTGCTCAAACTCGTTTCATACTGTTCCTATTGAATCGTTTCAGTTTCGCTCCGCTGACACATGAGGTTATTTTTTATCTTTGAAAATGTTTGTTGTTTGGGTAGCTTCCTAACTTAGACGGATGACATAGAACCGTAGACTTCACGTGTGCGACGAACACTATCCTGGTTATTTATAAGACTTTATAAAATCCTAGTCCTTGCTTGAGAGTTATTGTCAGCTGTATACTGTTCACAAATTCTTTACATCTGTGTGCTGCATCACTGAAGGCCAATATTCCGCTGGAAATACGCAATGCATCCACGTGCACTAGTCGGCTGCGAATCCTGGGCTCGAATGACTCACCAGAAAAGCTCCTGAACACATTGTTAACAGCGCTGGTTTGCTTCACAAAAGTGAGTTTGACTGTCTAATCGTAGTTTTATGTAAACGATTGTGTTTCTCCCCTTTTTTCTGGGAACAAAACAATTGAATTTTGGTTGCCGTTGGCGTACTGTTACGGTAATTACGGTTGAACCGGGTGTTTCACATTTTGCCGAATACCAGTTGTTACCTTTTATTTTAACGTGCGATAAGTTGTTAATATAATTATGCTGCTGCAAGTTATCGCCAACAGTCTTGTTGCTTATACCCATACATGGGTGTATCATTGATCCCGATGAATCATTGCCAGTCACTTCTCGTTCTCGTCAGTTCATCAGTTGTAACCGACTTGTGATAAAGACCTGTCGCTTACCTAATCACTTGTTCTGTAACTTCGTCTAGTGCTGATAGATAGAGCTTTCACATCTGTCACAGCTGTCGTGGTCCACAGTCAGCACGCCGTTGTCTGTGCACTCTGCACACATTGTAACCTTAAAATACATTCCGATCTAAACAAATGTTTAGACTATGTTGTCGGATGTTTTCCAATCGTACTGAATAATACGCCAGCGGTCACGGTCAACCGTTGGACGATCGGAGTGCTTTTTGTTTGAAAGTACCTTTTCTACCCCATTCTTCCTGATTCAGAAGGCAACAGTGCCGCAGCTATAAAGAAAATAGTTCTGCCCTATTCCCATAAGATCGTGCCTCACTATCTAAGCACCCCTACGCGGTCACTAGTGCGACATACAATCCTATGAGTGTAACTGCTTTTCGTCTGACTGCACCACTTTGGCCTGTCTGACAAGGTTGCACCTGGAAGGATCGGAGTCCTAGTCAGCATAGCCCGCCGGATCAAAACAGTACACAGGCCCGACCACCTCGCCAAAGTAGTAGCATAGGTCAGTGGCGTACCTGTATCCATACCATTTATAGTTCTTCTGCTTAGTCTTCTAATAATTTTCCAACTTCTTAGTGGCGTTTTCTTCCAGGATATTCCACGTCACTGTTGAAGTGAGCGGCGTCCCAAGCCACAGTACCTTTTGGTCAGGCTCATGGCTACTATGATGATGATGATGATGCGAAGTCAGGTCTAGTTTTATTTCTCATGCCGTATTCCGAGCAAAAACCTATCGTTCGTTTTCTCCATTGATGGCAGCTGATTGTAACGAGACCATTGTGACTTTCATGCCTCTGACCGGAAATACACAGCAGTTCTGTTGTAGTAGGGAAGTTCAGTTTACGCAAGCTGAACGTTACTCAGTCTGTTGCAGCTTTCGCATTGCCATAGGCTTTCCAGCCCTTACCACAACTGGGATTTGAACTCCGGCCTTGTTTTCACCAAGCAGCCTTATTGATCACAGCTCATTAGACATGACCAGCCGCAGTCACTCATGATTAATCTTCGGATTGCCTGATACTGTCCAGAAGAGTAATTGTCCCGTTAACTGCCATCGACGCACTACTACTCATCAAAAATCAAAATATCTCTCAACAGCTTTTACAAATCTTGAACTGTTCCACCCAGTATATCGACACATTTTTTGTGGTGTTTCCGTTCGTGTGCGCACACTCTCTTTAGTTTACTTCACTCCGGTCTCACTCATTTAACTCCCTTTTCCGGTTCTGTGTTTTGCAATTGTTCCTGGTCACCAGCTGAGCACGTTGGAACTGATCGGACAACAAAACGGATGATTGATTGCATGCAGTTATAAATTGAACTCATAGTGGTCACTGGATTTTTTTAATGGATTTTAGTCTAACAAATGCAAACGATTTTTTCTTTGGCGTGCATTTCTCGACACTCATCTGACTGTTGGGTGTATCATGCTTGTTCACTTATTTCTGTCGTCGTCATGGTTATCGAACGGAAAACTTCATTTTCAATATTGACATATGCCTGAACATGCGAAACTGCTCTTATCCGATGGCGCTTTTCGTTTCGATTCTGCACACTAACAAACGTGAAACCGAATCTGGTTTGTGGCTTCGAAACAATCACACATCACATTAGACTTCCTCCCGTCGGCATCGTCATTACATCCGGCCTCATAATTATGCGAGTGTTATGACTTCTAATATTTCACCTTTTTATGCAAATGGAAGACTGATTTTTGTTGGCACAAGTGTTTACAAAGTACACTTGGGTTCGATGCATATTATTTTACAACGGTCAAAAAGGTGCATATCGGTGTACTACATCAAAGTTGTTATTTCTCATTATCATGGGAACACCTCGAACCTAAGTAGATTATGGTACTCCAAAATGAGACGTGGTCGCCAGTTTTCGGTGTGTAACGATTTGTTCACTTTACGCAAACACATTACCATTCTATCGAGTGTTGTGCGAACGTCATTCATTTATGGATCCCAATTTGTTTAGACTTGCAAAGGATTGATACTGTGTTGTGATATGCTGAAAGGAACGCAAAAGGTCATTGATTTTGATGTTCACTGAAATACAGTTCAGCTGTCGTGGTACTACAAAACGATTAAGACGATCTAACTCTAGACTGCGCATTACTTCATGCTGCTGTTGTGTATGCTACATAAATTCGAATACTCAAATACGTATGTGTGTGTTTGAGGGAGAGAGCTAAAGCCTGAAAGGCTTCGAATGACTTATGGAGTGCGAATGGTATTAGAAGACCGTTGAATATCAGCTGTTCGTGAACAAGCGTATATGAGATTTTGAAGACTGCGTCATTTCTAGTTTGCTGAGAACTCATGGGAAGTATATAATTAATTGCATATAATAAACTCCAACGCTTACATTGAGTGGATGAGCACGTGTTGAGGACGGATGGGTGGCTCAGGCTGCCGCTCACCTCAACAGCGATGTGGAATATCCTGGAAGAAGGAAATGTTACTGAAAAGGTGAATAAATAAATAAGATCGAGTGGACTGGAAATTGTATGAATGCAGACACACCACTAATTGTGGCACACTGTCATCTCAAACAGGGTTTCTAACTAACGATTTGAATAGTCACGAGGACCCTAGCCAGGCAGTTGACACCTACCCATTTTGCTCAGTGGAACTGTTATGGTCTTCATGCTTCGTGACCACGTTCTTGCTTGACCACCCACACGGGTTTACCCAACTGTTGATGGTCTCAGTATATAATGCCCACCACGACAAACACAGCTGGTATGCGGAGTATGTGACGCAACCATCGTAGACTGTGCAGTGCAATCAGGTGTCCAGTTGATCGCGTATCCCGAGCGTTCCAGAATACATGCCGGCGAACTACCACATTGCTCACACGATCAGTCCACTTGATGTGGACCAACTGCCCGAGACGCCGATGATCAAACACAGCAAGTCTGCTTATATATTCGTTACGTACAGGCCACGTTTCCGAATGTTAGAGCAAAACAGAACATACACAGGTATTAATTACCATTCCTTTCAGTGACAGCCGAACCTCTTTTGGACGCCAGAGATGACTCAATTCGGCAAAAGCAACTCGTGCCTTTGTTATCCTCGTTTATATCCTATCAGTAATATTACAGGCTGACGAGATAGTGCTACCCAAGTATGTAAAACTGTTCACAGTCTCAAGCGGGTTACCTGCAATAAAGAAAGTAGGAGTTAAAATGCCGCAGTCTTGAAGCAACACTTTCCACTTTGAAGGTGCGGAGCGCATTCCATACAAACCAGCCCGGTCATTCACTTTGTCGAGCATGGTCTACATGTCTTCCACAGAGGAGGCTAGATAAGACAATGCCATTAACATATTCCGGATCGGTCAACCTATCGTCAGGAAGACGCCCAACACCAAGTGCACTGGCTTCTTCAGACTCACCTTCCTAAATGTCGTCCATGACGAAATTGAAGAAGAATGGGGAAATCGGACACGCCTGATTTTTCTGTGACTGTTACATAGACTTTAGACCGCATTTTTTAATTAGGGGATTACTGTTGGTAAGCATTAGTCACTATATACCTGTTTAGTTTCGGGAACCGTCGTCAAGGATTTTGTCAGTTGTTCTTTCAACCTTTTCCCACCATCCTTAAAAAGTGTCGGGAAGAGGGGATCTGATACTGGCACCTTGTTACGCCTCACTAACTTAAGCTCCAGGATCACTTTTGCTTCTGACGAAGGGCCGTCTGGAACATAATCTGCAACCATACTCAAGCCTAACGCAGTGAGTGGACATGTGCCCTCATTGAATGTGAGGAGGATTTGGGTTGTGGCTTGAGTCTCTTGTAGTTATTGTCCGCCTAGTTTGAGAAGTGTTGGTGTTTGTATTCATGTGTTGTTGTTTTGGTGTTGATCAACCGTTGGTTTTGTCGTCATGTTGTTGCTGGTTGTGGTGGTGCTATGCTATTCCCTTGACGAGGTGGTCGGGCTTGTGTTGTGTTTTGATCCGGCGGGCTATGCTGACTAGGACTCCGATCCTTCCAGGTGCAACCTTGTCAGCTAGGCCAAAGTGGTGCAGTCAGACGAAAAGCAGTTACACTCATAGGATTGTATATCGCACTAGTGACAGCGTAGGAGTGCTTAGATAGTGAGACACGATCCTATGAGCATACAGCAGAACTATTTTCATAGTTGCGGCACTGTTGTCTTCCGTATTAGGAAGAAGGAGGTTAATAAAGGTACCCTCAAACAAAGAGCACTCCGATCGCTCAACGGTTGACCGTGACCGCTGGCGTATTATCCAGTACGGTCGAAAAACATCCGTTGTCTCGCAAAAGCCCGATGTCGCTTCGAGTACATCCACTGCGCGCGGCAGTACTAAGAATGAGACATCATTGTCTTATTTACTGCGCCCTCGGGCTAGGCAAGCTCCTCATTGCCAAGTGAGTCAGACTCCTGAATCATTGGTTCTAGGTAGAGTTTACAAACGAAAACCCTGTATCCTGTTGTCTCGCAGGTCAGACATTTGGGTCAGAGACTCGGGGTGCGATCCTTCAAGTCAACCATTTCCGCGGAATAAACGACCGGGAAGTAGCAGAAGTGATCGTTCTTCTGATCGACATTATTCATCTAACACAACTTCCTCCTACTAATTACCCCCATGTCTTCTGCTTTCCCTGTGACTTCGCGCGATAATTGTTTTCTAAGGCCAAGACAACTGGTAAACATTGGCGCCTTTAATGTCCGCACTCTCTGATAAGTCGGTCAGCAAGCTGCTCTGGCATGAACTCTCTCAAATCTGGCTATTAGTGTGTGCTGTGTGTCGGAGACATGAGTCTACAATTCTAGCACGGTTATTCATTTGAGCTCACCCTTAGATAACTGTCGATCCAAGCGCTTCTATCTCATGGTTTCCGGTGACACCGAGGCTTAATCTCACAGTCAAGCTGGTGTGGGAATCGCACTGAGTTCCAGAATGGAGCAATGCTTGGATCGCAGTGAACAGCCGCTTGTGCGCTGTCAGATTCAATACATCGGTAAAAGTCTGTCGACGCAAATCAGAAATGCGTTGTGTATTCATTCCATTGGCGTACGCTCCGACGGACAGCTGTTCGGATGCTACCAAGGATGCGTTCTATGATGCCCTGGTTGACCTTCTGAG
>LUCH01004984.1:0-16345 GCA_013368495.1 Paragonimus heterotremus
ATTATTATCACACTTTCCTGCTTATTCACGCCAAAATTTAAATATAAGCCTATGTTTCCACGTCCATGACGTCGGTTTTCATTATATTTTACCTTCATATTTTCGAAGTAGCGCGGAACACGACTCTTCGTTATTTTTCCATTAATTCCTGCGCCGTTGAACAACCGCACATTTCTTGCTTATATCTTCGGAAGATTGAAACAAAGAAATATCTATGGAACAGATTTGGAAGATTTCAGATTCTGCAACATATCACAAATTTTCAACGACTTTAATTGTTACTATTTGTTTCTTCAACTGAAAGATAACGGAGATATTCACGTTTTATCGATTGCACGCAGTCCAAATGATCGTTATCTAAAGAATTGGCCGTTAATTCGGTCACCCTATCTCCCGTCGAATGTACTTTTTCAGCGCCCACGATGTCATTAAGCTCATCGCTGTGTATCAGCTTAAAATGCCCTACGATGGCTGTCTTCCACGGGCACGGAGTTCACGGAAGTATACTCTCAGACACATTCAACCACTAGACCACAAATTATTCAGCCTGGGAGAAACATGACGGCATGTTTTTTCAGTCTGTTGACTGTCTGGACGGGTACCTAGCGGGTTTCCGGGACATCATAACTGACCATTGTATTGGCCTCCTTTTGCACGGTTTCTGCAAACCCAGTTTCCCTGAAATTGCGCCAAAACCCCAACACATCGCAAAACGCTGAAGGCCCAATCGGCAAATCCCTTACAGTGTGGGCCTCGCCGAAAACAATGGTTTTGTTTAAAAAATAAACACACATGTTTGGCGGCATCCAAAATGGATTAGCCTGTCACACTGACCGAAGCCAAAGGACGCCTGCGGTTTAAACCATCACCCCAAGTGGCTTGCGCTGCACCCGTTGCGGTTCCGCTCACACACCACGTTTTCGGTCTAAACCGAAAAAGAAAGCATTTACTGATGAGAAAGCTTCAGCTTACAAACTGAAGCCATGCCTCCATACTCACCAATGTCAAGCCATAATTGCCATAGCATGCGTCCCCGAAACGTGTCTGTGCGTACTGACGCATACATCTGACACTATGTATCTATTACTACAAGCATATTCTCTGCAAGTCAACACCTATAGTAGGTACGCATTCATGTAGGCTTGCGCAAATGAAGTCGGTGATCCAGCTTCATGTTTAGCACCAAACAGCTCATGCTCAACGTTATTAGTTCGCGACAGTAAAACAGAGGTTCCTAGTATGTTCTTGTTAGGTGCGAATAAACAAACACTGGTTAAGTTCGATGCTGACAGGCTAGAGATCGAGTATAATGAAATAGCCCGAGAACATTGGGGGAGGTGGATGTATCCTTTTACATAACCATGAGAAGGTTATATATATATAAAGACGACATTCTTGCGCTCAGCGGAAGCGACATTCCGCAGGATACATACTGTCTAAAAGAAGGGACGGGAGGCTGGCTAACCATGCTGTGCAACACATCCCGTTTTGCATGGGCTACTTTTCGCAGTTTTTTGGGGGTACGACCGTTTGTGTATTAGTTATCCCATTTCGCTTCTCCTAGATATCCTGGGGGTGCAGGAGTCTAGGAGGAGTGTTGCCCGATTAACCTTCCTCACCATTTGAGACTGCTGACCGGGATCGCAAGAACAGAAGCGTAGTGGCCACTTCAGAGAAAACCGGGCTATCGCTTTATCGTCACCACACCCTGGCCACATGGTTATCTTTTTTCTAGATGTAGCATATTTGGGACACTGGCAGGGGTTAGCAGCATCGGGTTACAGCCCTGAGAAGATACCGTATATCTGTGCGAGGGTTGGCTCTTAAGGCACGGTCGCAGAAGGTTGGGAGGAAGTGGATGAGAGCACCCGCAGGGCGATGAATACGGCAAGGGTAAACGTTGACCAAGGATGAAGGGGACGGGAAAGTCGTGCTGATGCTTGTGAGAATGCTGTTTCCAACCTGCCCTGGATCACTCTCTACCACTACAGTCGGTCGAACTAACGGGTTTCGTTCTTCGCATACCGGTGATGCAGGATTACTGACACGATCACGCAAATATCTACGCATGAAGGCATCCAATCGTGCGACAGCCTGTAGGGGCATAAACACCCATTTGTGAACGCATGACAAATTGCACACTGACCCACAGGCATGCATGCAAACAGATAGCAGACTACATTCACACTCCCAACAAACAGGCTGCGGTAATACAAAAGCTATTTCTTATCAGGGAATAAGCGTTCCCATTCCTGATCCAGTTTTCCCTTGAACAATTTGGTCCAAGTAGTCTGTACTACAGACTCATGCAGCTTGTTTCATGGGTTAATGACGCTGTTCGTGAAAAATTCGGCTCTGATAACATTGTGAGCATGTGGCTTGCCCATGGCCAACAATGATCCCTTAAGTGAGGCGTTTCCATGGCTGAGAACCAAGCGCCCAGTGCAACTTCAATGAATCCATGCAGAACTTTATAAGTTCCTGTCATGTCCCCATGAAATCTTCAGCATTCTGTAGAAAAAGGATTGAGTTTTTTAAGCCGCTTGCTTAGTCCGTGTCCTTCATCTCACTTACCATCTTAGTGGCCAACCTTTGCATCTTCTCCAGACAATTCGTCTTTCTATGGGCGTGGGTTCCATGCCTGAACACAATATTCTAGGTGAGGTCTCACGAACGCCTTGTAAAGCGGCACAAGTACCCCAATGTCCTTAGAACAGAATGCTTCCATGAGTTGAAACAGGGTCGACCCAGCCTCCTTTGCAGCAAATGCATATTGGGCTGTTGGCTTGAAGTTTTCACAGAGACGGATCCCCATATCCATAACTTCACTTACCTGTGTAATCCAGATGCGCTGACTCACCCTCGGGAGATAGCGGGCCTCCGTTCTATCGGGGCTAATCAAATTAATGCATTTACCGAAGTTGGGTGGAAGGTCCCAGTCTTCCGACCAGGCGGTCAACTTAATCAGACACGCTTGAAGATCCGATCGATTTGGGTTGCCGACGATCTTTACATCGTCAGCAAACATGCAGCAAAACGCGTTCTATTGGTAAGGCAAGTGGTTAATATCTATCAAAAGCAAGATAGGCTCCAGCAATGATGTTTGTGATACTCCGCTGAGAACTTCCCCGACGTTCGACAGTACTCCCCCAACAAACCGTGAGTGTCCTGCCTGACAATAATTCTTTAACACATTCGAGGGCTTCGGGCGCTATGTAAAAATACCTGAGCTTTTCCAGGGGCAGTCGGTGGCTTATCGAGTCAAACGCTTTGCAAAAACGAGGTAGAAAACTTTCACTTGTTCACCTTTGTCTATTTTCTTGGGTATTTCGTCTAGGAGGTAAATAAGGTTTGATAGACACGACCTTCTTCTCACAAATCCGCGCCGATTAGCGTTTAGGAGGTTGTTGCTAGACAGAAAGCAAGTCAGGCGATTTTGGGAGAGAAAAAAAAGAAAAATTAGGTGCGAAATGAAGTTGCAGGGCTGAGGATGGAATAGAATATATCCGTAGGTAAGTGGGACAGAGTAGAAGTGAAAAATAACAATCTCACGGTACTATTGTTAAGCATTCCAGTAGTGCAACAGATAGTTGCCAGTTCATATCAAATAAACATAAGCCCTCCTGAACCTGTACAAGATTCCAAGCATGAACCACAGTAGTACAAGTTGTAAAAATGCGTTTGAAATTCCGTATCTTCGTAAATGTTCTGTGTAGGGCAAAAGTAAAATAATGGTTTGGAAGTACTCCTCCCACATTTTGCACCGGAATGTACGAGATTGGTCAACTTCACCAATGATTTGAAGCACAAACAAAACGTGCAACCTACCCCTCCTCATCTACCTGAAGCATCGCTACAACGCAGCCATTAGAAAATATCTAAAGTTATGATTGCGTTGAAAAAACATCGTTGAATTCGGTGGAAATGATGACCAATTTTTCAAAACCGAATTAACTGACTGTTGTTTGAGTCACGATGAATTAGCTGGATTTTTATCTTCAACATTTAACTCACTAGCTGCCGAAACCCGCAGGATACGGGCAGGTTCCGACGGAAAGTGTGCTACATGGGAAGTGACAAGGTACACCCGTAAAGTTAGAAACAATAAACTAGAAGGTACGCCGGCTGGCTATGATAAGATGGGACATGTAACCCTCATCTACGCCATCTTTTATGGACCGTAGTTAGAAACATCCACGTGATAATGCCAGGCGCAATCGCTATTAGGAATGACAATTCGTCAACGGTTTTTTACCCAAAATACTGACAAGGAAACAGGCTGAACATATGATCCAGATATATAACTAACTCACAACCGTGGTGGTATATGTACCATAAGAATTTATACTAATATTCATGGTGAACTGCAATGTAAACCTAATGTAGTCGGGACTTACAAATTCATTTATATCTCCAAAACCACGCAAAATTGAAGGTTTCTGCAAAACGGCAGAATGTTTTCTACCGTATAAATTCCTTTGAAGACAGATTCAGAACACGGAATCCACTGCGAAGGCCAACATAATGACTATCAAAAAAAAGCAGAACACTTCTCGACAACAGTACGAATATGAACCGCATTTAGGCGGAGTCGGCTTTTCTTACTGCAACACAACCGCTACACTAAGAAACCCTAAATATTTGTCTTGAAATATGCATTTTAACACTCCACAAACAATATGATAAACATCGTTTTGCACCCAAATGGCCGTTTCCTACTAGTTTCGGCTTTGAAACACCAACCTGACTGTTGTATATGCGTGTACATCCATTACGTTCATTTCGCATCTGATTGGCTGTTCATACACTCGCGTGATACATCGCGACTGTGATTGGTTTAACTGTAGCTCGTCCACTGGTTCAATGTCATGTGCTGCGTTTGTGGGTCATATTACATACATGCTGGTTACGCTCGTTACCACTGCCTTGCATTCCGATTTACGATACGACGAATGGCGCCGTGGGCAGTGCTCACTTAAATGAATGCACCTGTAACATTTTGGATGGATCCAGCAATATTTTCGAGGCCAGATTCATGGATCATTTGGAAAACGACGTTTACGGATTACTCGGATTTGCTCAAAGTGATATATCCGTCGATGGAGCCAGCTAAACTAAAACTTTTTCGCAATCGCTGGGGTACTGAAGGGCAGACACAGTTTGACGTTGATTCTCTGCGCCATAAAGCCACTCTAGAGGATGCTTTAAACACTATTGACAAAATACTGGGGGCCGTCATTAACGTATACGCCTTCAGATTCGCTTTTTCCCGCATCATTCGGCAAACTAGAGAACCACTGCGATGATTCATTTCTCGACTTATAAGAGCCATCCGTCCGTGTGAGTATTCTAAAACACCTAATATGAAACTTGAAGACTGCATGCCAATGCAACAGTTTATTATTTGGGTGCAAAACGAAAAAATTCGTGAATCTCTCCTGACCGAGAATACAACCAAATTATCTTAGGAGAAGGCCTGTGAAATGATACGTATTAGAGAGCAAGTTTGATTACAATGTGAATTGTTCCGAAGGCCGTCAGCTGCATTTCAACCCCTCGGAAAATGCTTCCGTTGTGGATCAACAACATATCGAGCGAGTAATCTTGAATGTCCAGCAAGAACTGTTAGATGTTTAATTTGTTCTAAGATCGGCCATTTTGCAAAAATCTGCCTGTACGTCCTTCCGACGGACGTTGAGTGACGCACGTATAGCCAACGACGCTAAATACCAGAATCAAGTCAAGTCGCTGGAAACCGTGGTACTATTGACATGAACAATATAATCAATTACAAAGACCAAACCTCAAATCGTTTGCGTTCGTGGGATAAGGTACAATGGTTGGCCGCAGTAGGCCGCCAAGTGTTCAAAAGACACGACAAGTAAAGGCACAGGCGACCGACAGGCAATGACGAACCGACGAAATGCAATCGGATCGGTCAAATGTGTGTCTGAATAGCCGCCCTTCGGGCAGACCGATTAGTTAGCGACGGTTTCACGGCGGCCCATAGGAAGACCGTATTCACATGGGCGGGGAGGTTGAGAGTGGCAGACAACAGTGGGTTTGTAGGCAGATGAGTGTGTACGATCTTCCACGAAGATGTTGAGCAACGTGTAGCAATAGACCAACGATCCCAAATGGTCAAAACAAAATTGGTTCACAAAGCCACGGCACTATTGAACAAATTATCAAAGCTAATAAATAGACAACCTCAACAGTTTCAATGGACGGATTGTTTCCAGGAGATAATTACAATTTGATGCTAAATAGACCAAAGATGAACTATAAGCACATAATATGACATTCGTACCCAACAGAGTTCTTTCGAGCAGTCAACAGGTTCAAAAACGACAGGGACGAGCCGAGCTCCAAAATGTGATGCACGCACCACTCAAGCAAAGTACAAAAAAGCGACAAGTGTCTATTCGCACAACTGTCAATTGACGCAATAAAACAAACATCTAGTTCAGGGCCAATTAACGGCCAGAAACAAGGGCGGTAGGATATACAGGGATGAACGTTTTGGGGGAATTGGGTTGGGTGGGATTTTCACACGATTGTGGCCTCGAAATTCGACACAGAGTGAGGTTCAATGACTGAGGGGGACACGGTGGAGAAAAAAATACTTTTAAACGCGGTTTGTGTGAATAACAATGACAGACGTCTAGTTAAATGGGTTCGCGGGGTAGGGTGCGGCAGAGTCAATTGAGGGGAATCTTGACCTCCAAAAGTGTCCTACACTGCCGTACGTGGTCGGTATGTACACCAAAAGGAGGTACTGTTACAGAGCCAGAAGAACTTCCTACCGTTGAAACAATTTATGCTTTACGTTCTGAAGAAAATGTTACTGCTTCCAAGCCTGTTAAACAACTACGATTACCACGTTCTGATGTTCGAACATTTTGTTTTCTGACTTCGGCCTAAAACTGTCTTTTGAAATGGAACTAAACTGTGCGTCTTCAACAACTATAATTCCCTACTCATTTTATGAACTTCATTTCAAACATCTACCTGTGTACTCAACAGTTTGTAAATTTGACGGCTACTTCAACGCACCCGTAGACATGAAAGGATTTATATTACTCCAACTGTGTGATGAACTTTCTGTATCCGCCTCT
Organism: Paragonimus heterotremus; assembly: GCA_013368495.1. NCBI lineage: Eukaryota > Metazoa > Platyhelminthes > Trematoda > Plagiorchiida > Troglotrematidae > Paragonimus > Paragonimus heterotremus. The sequence goes on from LUCH01004984.1 coordinate 7,119, forward strand.
GTTACAGTGTATATATGCAACACTGACAGAAAACCATCGTTAGGTCGTAACGCAATGGCTGCTGTGAACCTGATACCTTCTGTTGAACGCATGACAGTAGCTTCTATTGACGTGCCACCATTGCGTCATAAATACCGGCAGTTATTTGCGGATTCAATTGGTCGTGCAGTCAACGTGGTCCTCAAAATGCGTTTAAAGTCGGATGTAAAACCGTCCTCCATATCACAGCCGCGACCGATATCTGTTGCAGAGTTGGATGCAATTTCTATCGCTATCAATTCGATGCTTCAAAGTGACATAATTAAAACAATAACACGCTCGGCTTGGGTACGCTCATTAGTTGCGATCTTCAAAAAAGATGGTAGCGTTCGATTGTGCACAGATCTCCGAGCACTTTACGATCAAATTTTGGTTGAAAAATTCATCCTGCCTAATCAAAATGAACTGTTAATTAAACCTACCGGAGCAACATTTTTCTCAAAATTCGATATTTCGAGATGATTCCAGACTATTCCGGACGATTCCAGACTTCTCACGGCTTTTCTCATTACATTAGGTCTGTCCCAGTGCAAAGTTTTACCAATGAGCTTGAGTTCAGCTCCGTCAGGTTGACAAAGATTTATGACACAGTCTTTATCGCCATGCCGGAGTTCTGTTGTGTACGTGGATGATATATGTTTTCGGAAAATCTAAAGAAGAACATGATTTCAATCTCCGCTCCGTGTTAGACTGTCTGCATCAACTGAACTTGCATTTGAACATGAAGAAGCGTGTGTTCTGTGTAACTGAAATATCATTCCTCGATCGTATTGTATCCGGTGAAGGAGTTCGCCCCAACGTGGAAAATACCGAGGCTATTGCGAATGCTCCAGAACCTGCGAATCTGCTCCAACTCAAACGTTACCTCGGACTCTGTTCATACCACTTAAGCCATCTTCCGAACTTTGCCACCGTGGTCAAGCCACTGCGATCACTTACGTAATCCAATATTCCCTTTGAATGGTCCGAAACCCAGAAAGAGGCATTTTTACGGGTGAAACAGATGATTGCTTCCGTTCCTGTCGTCAGTATCCTTGATGAATCCCGTAGTAGGTTCGTTTCAACAGATGCTTCCGGTGTTGGTCTAGAAGCCGTTCTTTTTCAAATTCAACGGGGACAGTAAAAGATTATTGCCTACGCATCAAAAACACTCTCTGTTACGGAACTTAAATATTCGGCCAGCGAAAAAGGAGCTTTAGCCTGTGTCTGGGCCTGTGAGAAATGGCATATATGCCTTTTCGGTAGATGCTTTACTCTGAGAACTGATCATGTAGCATTAACGACATTTCTCAGCCAAGAAACCAAAGGATCAGTCGGTGGTATGCCAGACTGCTGAATTACGACTTCGAAAATAAATATAGAAGTGGTTCAGAGAATCAAGTAGCTGAAGCACTATATCGATTACCTTTATCTATACAAACTGATACAGACTACAGGAACGAATTCGAAATGGTGACTGCCATTGGTGATCTGGAACTTCATGCGGTAACAAAAAAGCGGTTGCGAGACCACACGCAACTGAGGGATGACCTCAAACAACTGAAAGAAAACATCTCCACCGGATGGCCTAGTGTCAAAAATATTACGGACGAGCTAAAATGCTACTACCCCTTGCGACAGGAGCTTTCTTTGATAGACAACTGCATCAGGCGTGTACCACGGTTCGTTCCACCATCTTGTTTAAAACGTTAGATTATGCTTTTTGCTCATGAGGGACGTTTGGAATCTCAAGGACCCTTCATCGTGCTAGCGAATGGTACTGGTGATCACGAATGTCTTCTCCAATCGAAACCCTCGTTAATGATTGCGCTCCCTGCCAACACGCCGATCAATCAACCAAACCCACAGTTGTCCCCGTGAAGCCAGTAGAATATCCCATGCGCCCGTGGGCAAAGCTGGCTATCGATACCATGGGATCCTTTGTGACAGCTCTCTCAAACAAACGTAACACACTGGTCGCCAATTGGTGCTACAGTAAGTGGCCTGCTGCACATATTTGTGGCGATGTCATGTCATCCACAGTGATTCATTGGATGAAGCACCTTATTGCTCGCTTCTGGATTTCTCAGGAAATTTAAAAATCTGGAACGCCTTTGATCTCAGCGCATTGCAGATTGATCTCGACCGTATTAAGGGCTGGTCAGAAGACTGGAGTCTCCCTCTAAACAACAATAAGTGTGCACATATGTTGCCTGGAGGAGACTCGGGAGACCTGTTCGCGATACGTAATGCACAAAGTATGACGGATATCACGAAGGTGAACCTTAAAAAAGACCTAGGGATTTGGCTATCGACTAGTTTATCCTTCTCTTATCACCACCAGGTGGCTGCCAGGAAGGGATTTAGGACCCTCGGGATGATAAAAAGAGCCTTTCCTCGAATAGACAGACATACTTTTCAATCGCTCTACGGGGTCTATATCAGACCATTGCTTGAGTATGCAAATCAAGTCGTGTACACCGGCTTGAGGAAGGACATACTCGCCATCGAACGTGTCCAGCGAGTAGCCACCAGAATGGCCGTTGGCTTGCGGCATTTATCTTACGAGTCTGGTCTTGAAATTCTTGACTTTTATCCACTTGAATTTCGGAGACTCCGAGGCGACTTAATCCCTACGTACTTTTTGTTTCGCACAGGACTCGTGCACCAGTTCTTCACCACAGTGGTTGATAACATTCGGAGGGGCCACGGCAAGAGGCTCTGTAAGCTTCGACCCCGGACCTTCGTTAGGCAACAGTTCTTCTCTTGCATGGTTATCAACTACTGGAACGACCTTCCATTGGAGGTTGTTAGCTTCTGTTCTAGGGACCGCTTCAAAGTGTTATTAGATTCTCACTTATTTAAGACTTTGTAGGGTTAGTATTTTATTCTACTTTGCAAGATTAGTATTTTACTCTGTTCTCAGTATTTCCTGTAAACCCCTAGAGCGGTGCTACACCCTGTTTTCAATGACTGCCTTTTAGGTCAACAGAAATCCGCTGATATCGAAACGGACAAACTGACTGGATCTCGGTGACTTGGGCCTCCAACCTCGATCCCGTGAACAAATCGCTGACGTCGCTGAAGTCACCGATAATGGATCGCAACTTGTCAGTTATGAGTTCGACGAATTTTTACGTCGACAGGAAATAGAACATTCACGGACTGTTCCTTACAATCCATCAAGTAATGGTTTGGCGGAACGTTTGAATCGTCCTTTGAAGGAGCGTACACAGGAATTACGGTTACAAGGAGAGGCGTGGGATTATTCTGTGTTTCAAGCGTTGCTCACTTATCGCACCAACCACCATAGAGCGATCGGGAAAACACCTGCTGGACTTATGTTCGGGAGAGCTCCACGTACGAAACTCAACACAGCTCACAAACCTGCAAATGAAGAAAAACCTGCCGAGTTGCTCCAGATAGAAACTGACAGGAAAGGCCTATGCCATGTCAGCAAAAACTCCGGCACCCGGAACATTTGTTCGCTTAAAAAGTCAGTTGCACAACAATGGGCAAACAACCTTTTCATCCCCGGTCCCCATAAAACGTACTCTTGGACCCGGTACGTACGAGGTGGATAACAACAAGAAGGTAACTCAACGTCAATCATTTGCCCGACGATTGACTCAAGGAGTCACCTTACCTTCACGTGCGGAGCAACCCGTTGGAACCTCCTCCCAAATCCTCGCCGCTTATCGCGAACTGTGAAGTCGATCGACTGTTTAATCTACGCCTAATTCAAAGCTGAACGAAGGGGATTGATGTTGTATGTGTGTGTACATCCATTACACTCATTTCGTATCTGATTGGCTATTCATACGCTCGCGTGATACATCGCGACTATGATTGGTTTAACCGTAACTCGTTCACTGGTTTAATGCAACGTGCTGCGTTTGTGGGCCATATTACATACATGCTGTTTACGGTCGTTACGATTGCCTTGCGTTCTGATTTACGATACAACACTGACGAACATGACAAATGCCATCACCATGCGCCATACAAAACTCGGACCATCCGCAAACGCAAGTTTTCAGGTCTGTCAGTTCTCCTAAATCCCGGTGAAAATGACCGGCACCTAATACGTTCGAGGTGAATTTGTGACGCTTTGGGATTACAAGTAACAGATGCTCGTTCGTGGGTTCCATGGCTTTTGCGGATCCGGAAAATTTTCCGACTTGTTATTGACCAGTTTCCGTGTGGCACGGAACGAGGTCTTTGGCCATAGGCGCTCTTGAGCCGAGCAGAGTCGTCGTAAACGCTGCGGTCAGAAGCATAAACACAGAATAACTACAGTGAATAGATGCAAAGACGAAATGGTATGGTACAAGGATCCTGTCGTCTACCCCGGGCAACCGTAAGAACGCACAGCACATGCATTTGTACACATGACATGGTGGGACACACCGATAGACAGTGATCAGGCACAACGTACCGAACAGGCAAGTTACAACATGCTAGCCGCATGGATTTATGTGGTTCTTTCTATACTGATTGACTTTCCCATCTAAAATCATCCGGCAGTGCAGGCGGATTGAAATGATCTGAGGCTTCCCAGGGATACTTGTTGAATCTCGTCTAGGGGTGGAGTTGTGACAACCTCTTCTGACAGGTTATTGCAGTAAAGGATCACTCGGAATGTAAACGGATAGCGCTAGCAAAGCGAAAGTTAGCGCTGGCGCTTAAGACTGAAACTATACCCTCTTGAATTCGTATGTTCACTTCTGAGCAATATGGGTGAGCAAGGGTGATTGGAGTCAGTTAAAAATTTGTAGGCTAACGTGGTGTTTCCTTTTATTCTTTGAAATTCTAGGGTAAACGGATTCAAACTTTGAAGTCTACTCTAATGTCTTGGGTACCCAAAGACCTCACACTAGCTTTGTAACCCTGTGCTAAACTTGTATAAGCCGCAAGATATCCTTAAGGTGATAAGGAAAACAGGCTTGAGTATTTGCTTCCAGTGAAGGACAGGATTAATGGGAATGAAGTTTGCCGGAGTTTGGCGGTTTAGGCTGTGGTTGATAAATTTGGAGACATTAGCAGACCTGCGTGCCGTCATTCTGCAGTCAGCGGGAGGAGACTTAGATCCTGGGTGACAATCGCCCCTAAGTCGTTCTCTTGTTTAGAAACACAATGTCTGACACTATCAAAGTGATACGAAGTCGCACGGTTATGATGAAGCCTGAGGACTGCATTTTACCACGTTCAGCGATATTCTGTTAACCCTAAACCAGTTACACGATGTGCCGAGATCTGATTGTGAACTGGACTCATCAGAGTGTTCATGAATGACTCTCCAAAGCCTTGTGTTTTCCGCGTACAACGTAACGCTCCATTGCAAAAGCGACGGTATTCCACTGGTGTATAGGGTGAACATCAACTTTTCTTAAATTAACCATTGCGACACTTCAAACTTGACTTTTCGGATTGTTGTACAAGTGCCATCGATTCGAACAAAGAAAGTGCTCCCACTCAGATAGGCTTCCAACCACCGTAGCAGATTCCCTCTGATTCTGTTTCACCGCAGCTTTGACAGCAACATACCGTGGACTACACTGTCGAAGGCTTTTGAGAAGTCAAGCACGAGAGTGTTAACTCGGTCCGCAGATTAAGTTGTTTTAGTCCACTGCTCATGAGCAGTTATTAGGTCCGTAACGCTCGACTGGCCCTGTGTGAGACCATGCTGTTGACAGATTATTAGTTCGCTATCTAGAGGTATTGTTAGTCAGCGTCATCAACAATGCTTCCCATGACTTTTGAACAGACACTGAGGACGTAAATGGGTCTGCAGTTGGAAGTTAAGTTACGCGCACCGCCCTTGTGCAGTGGCATTACTTTGCATTGCTTCCAGCTAGCGGGCAGTTCACTTTTATCAAAGGATTTCAGAAGAAAATCACCCACAACTGCTGCCGGGCTATCCGCGCAATTTTTTAACAGTCTTGATGGTGTTGTCAGAACCCTGAGAATAATTAGGGTTCAGTCTATTGGGCTTCGCAAGAATTGTGAAAGAAATGAAATCTACTTCGTTGAGAACGAAGAACACTGGACGTAGGGGTTCCACGATTGACCGACAAAGCGGCTTCGTTAGTATATTCCAGGAGAATCTTTTCAGGCGTATCAGGAATGATTTCCGTTGCCTTCTGGTTGCTGATTGTCAGGCCAGAATCTGTGAGCCGACCGGGAATATCCGATTTAACCAAAACGATTTTAGGCAGTTGTTCACAAAAACCACCTGCGGTTTTGTCATAATTGGGCTAACGCTAGGGATTGCGAGTCGAATTTGTCCCTACCAGCAGCCTCGTTAAACTTGCTTCTAAAAGCTTATATTGACTGTAGGCTTCCGAGTTCTGGGTTGATTTGAATTACATCCAGGCATGAAGCTTACCACAAATCAGCTTTTGTGTACCTACGAATACCACTGGACGGCTTATTACTTTTGTTGATTCTTAATGGACCCAATGAGCTAGTCGCTGTGTAACTAGTGGCCTTGACGTAGTGCCAGAGCACTTCCACGGGGGGCGGGGGTGGTAAACCATGAATAACCGTTAGAAAGAAGTCGTTTGCACTTACGTAATCTCCCTTAGAGTTACTGTGTAATGTTAGTAGATTAACTACCGCCCTGGAAGACGCATAAGCAAATCAACACAAAACCAAAGCGTGACCATCGCAACCTAAAGGCCTTTCTGTGCTGGGGTTCTCAACCAAACCATGCTCGTCAGTAGAGACCATGTCCAAAGTAGACGGTAGGAAACCTTGGCGCCATCTGATGAAACCTGGTACACTTTCAAATAACCCTAATTCAGTAATAGTTTGTATGAACGATTCTGCAGAAGAGTCCAGATCGGAGTGCACGTTCAGAGCTTTAAAATCATCACATGGGTGATTAAAATTGCCTAGTATTGCAATACTACCTGAAGTCAATCTGATAGTTCTGTGTAGAGGAACGGCTAGGTTGCCGTCGTATACCGTGTCACTCGCCGTTGAGTGGTATATGATGGTCAAGTTGAAGGGCTTAACAGAACGAAGACGGACACGTATTCAAATGGACACGGGTTCTAGACGAAATACTGGATCGGCTAATTTTGTGTGGTCTATATTACTGCTGAAATCCGACTGCCTAGTATAGTGGATGGTAAGCAGGTGGCTAATGTTTGTGCAGCTGAAGGACTAAATACATGAGGACTGAAGCTGATACGCATGGAGTCGAAGAGAGCACGTTTTCTGTCAAAACTTGTTCAGAGAGGTCACCACTTGCTGAGACGCTAATTATCGGTTCATGGGTTGGAACGGAAAGTGACGACCTCCTAAGTTGCCTCAGTTTTATAGAAAGCGATCTGTGAACCCGGATATCTCCGGGTACGTTTGGCCGGTGACAATGTCTTGAGTTCGGAACCATATCGGACGTCAGCTGTGAGAGCTTCCACTCTCGACAGTTTTGTTGCGCCTAGTTGGGTAAGATGGCTAGGTATCAGCATTCATGTCACCCTAGAGAAAGTTTATCTCTAATGAATCGCCATTGGAAGAGGTCATCATCCGATGACAATGTATAACTGGACGACTCTGGCACATTTTGTATGATTAGGCTTCGGTCGGAGTTGTCAAAGGGATTTTCTGGCTTCCTCCTCACGATTCTTTTTAGGTAAGGAAGGTCAGATTTTAGGCGTACGTGCGTTATATCAGAACCTCGAAGCAGTTGAGCTGTTGGGAGCGCCATCTCAGTGTACTGAGGTCATTCAAGAGTTACTCTCGTTAGGCGGGGAAACTGCGTTGAAGCAGTCGATTCAGACGGAGAAAGCCGTTAATGTATAATTGAGTTGCGGCAATCCTCCGATTTTGTTACGGCACACATTTCGGACCATAATTCGCGGTTGCGGTGTTCACGCTCAACCAATGGTGTCGCCAGCGATGTTGCAAGGTTAGAAACAATTACGCTGCATGGGTTACCAGAGGTCTTTGAGCTTATGCCGATGATAAACCAAATCTCAGCGTCCTTGAGGGAGCTTCTAGTATCATTTGTCTTGTCCTTTTTATTTGCTTCATTGAAAGCCTCTGGTCGGCTTGCTAACAAGCTATTCACATCAGAGGAGTTAACTCCGCCGGTTCTTTTGATGCTGCTTGCCACCCATACGCTCAGATGAACAGCGCAAACCTTGTCATTACTATCAAAGTGATGAACGTAGTAAGAAGTGATCAACTAGGCCTCATTAGCTGGCTGGTGGATATCAGTAGTTCTGATTGAAGCCCACATGGCCAGACGCCGCAACGGGGTTAAGTAGACTTTTTGTACGGCAATGGACGTTATTCGCCACCTGTTCGGTTTGTAGATGGGGGTCACAATTTGAAATAAGATAGCCAGAGGTATGGGTGACATTAACGATGTGACATTTTTTAGAAAGGAATAAGTTAAATCTTGCTCTGCATTTATTACGAAGAAAGATGAGACGATCAACAGTATCGTGTGTTAACGTTATTAAGCGCAACTTTGATTTGAGGTTGGAATAACCTATGAGCCCAGCGTTGGTAGCCGTGACAACGTAGTCCCTGCAGGTTGGAGTTCACAGGTTTAGTAAAATTAATGTACAGACTGACTTCATTTTTGCTAGCCACTTGAAATTTGCGGTTTTGGGGAGCCATACACCAGACAGTAAACTGAAACTCCTAATGGTAATGCCAGCGGGCAAGCAAAATCAACAAGCTTAAACTAGTTATTGAGCACATAGCTGTAACGAAAACAGGACACCGTGCAAATGCGCCCCAGCGGAATCAAAGAGGCTACAGTGGCTCACTACTTCGGTGAGAATTAAGTGGCTGCAGTAAGTTCAATGATTCAGCGACCGTCGAAGGGGTTGGAGGTATAGGGCCAGGGTTCTTGGATCCAGTCGGTTTTTTCTGCTCAGTATCAAGCTGGCGTCTCTTTGACTGAGAGGCAATGATAGAAAGCGAGGTGTTGCATAGCTAAAGAGAGTTGAATAAATACCAAGTACAGGACAACATTACCAACAAAATGTTTTTTGGTAATTGAGAATCAAGCAAGGGGATAAAAAGATCTCCGGAAGCCCTGCTAACGATCCCAGAAGTAAGGCTGTTCCACCAGTTAACAACCGTATAAGAAAAGAATTGCTACCCAAGGGAACTTCGAGGACAACGTTCTGTTATGTTCTCGCTGGCCGTCATCATTCGCTTTGATAAACAATTGTTCAACGAGA
>LUCH01004984.1:24370-39066 GCA_013368495.1 Paragonimus heterotremus
AAGATAGCAATTTAATCCATTTCCTGCAAATAAGATATAAACAACTGGAAGCGAAATAAAGAAACGGACGGCAAAAGTGAAAAGGTACATTAAAAATGACCCCAGCGCTCTTGTGATAGCATCTACACACGAAATCAGCCACAATAACCGCAGACATACCAGTTTTCGTAAAAGGGTTACGAGAAGGTGGTTTTCGATTAGTGGTAAGTTAAAGCAAACAGATATGAGTTCATGATACAGATTTCGACGATTCAAATTTCTACATCAGCTACCAAGCCACTAAAGCGATTTGTTTTAGAGAAATAATTTTCTCGAGCAGGACAGCTCAGAAACTCACTGTCCACGGGTGGCGTTCACGATCATTTGGAAACTCCCTGATCGTCGACAGCTTTCATGGTCCTTCTACCTCTCAGCCGAATCCTGACGCTGGAACGCCTAAACATACAATACATTACACCATACTCTATGACAGCATGCATCTGGTGTTGTTGGTCTGAGTACTGGCCCATGTTGACAAGTGGTACTTCATCAGAAAGTCTGGTCAACTTGCGAAAAGATGGTATATACCACACTATCCTGTCTTCAAACCCAAGAATGCTGATAAAAATCGGTGGGGTATTTGACTGCGCCGCAAGTTACCGCGCCACATCTCTGAATGACTGCACACTACTTGAGCCGGATCTCGTCTGTCGGTTTGTAGATGTCTTGCGGAGGTTCAACATCTATTTGCTTGCTGTTATAGCAGGTACTGAGATATCTCTGCAAGTCCGTGTACTCAAAGCAAACCACAAACCCCTGAGGATGATTTGGTAATCTTAAGGAGGTATCAAAAATGAACCCACTAAATGTCGGATGGTGGCATATCCGTTCAGGTCTACCTCGTTCCTCTTTTCTGATAAAGCCGCTTAGAGGAAAGCAAGAAAAACGGTTAGGCATATGTACGAGAAAGACGTGTGCTAATCCGTTCACACAGAAATTACCTTAGCCACTGTCCATGTATTTTTTCAACTATATCTTCAACAATCGGCAGCTGGGCGTTATTAGTGCATAGAAAGGGATGGAATGCTGAGGCTCACACTGTCGAAAAATTAACGTTCTCAAACCATACCTTTGGACTCGAGCGTATCATTTGAAGAGTACGAACAACAGTCACAGCTTCGGTCAGACAGAGTCAAAGAGTAGACGTTAATTTGTGAGGCATCATTCATGCTTTGGCGGACAGCAGTGCACATCACGTTCAAAACCGTCGCCACGAGGGCATACACAAGCAACCGCAACGCACTTCGTTTCTGTTGTGGCACAAATGCAAGAAATTCAGCCACCCCTGGCGTACTCACCGGGTTTTATACATCCGGGTATTCGAAAATCGCTATGTTATTTCAACTGCTTAACCAGTCGTGCTTCTCTGCGAAAGTGAAATATGCACATACGTGTTGCCACACGTTCACTCGGGCACGTCTCCCATATTTTCTCTTCATGTGAATCATCAAGCTGAGGAGCATTTCAGGAGGTGATCTAAAAGGTGAAGGTGAGTGAGTGAAAAATTGAAAGGAAAACACCCATAACTTCCAGCATTGGGGCCCGGCAATACTGTCAGTCCGTATGTGATGACTTAAATAACACCGGTCCTACAAGGTTACGGGTATTTCGGTTGCACCGCAAAACTGCCTGTATATGTGTGTTAAATTGTCGTTGATAAGATCCAGATATTGATCTAAAGTACTTCTTGGCAAATGGCTGCAAGTTTTCGACAATTTTTGTGTCGATGACTGAATTTTTGTGATCCATATCTGAATTAACTTATGAAGATTCGCGGTGATAGAGTGGGACATAATACCCTTTCTTACGCCGATCCATATACACCTAATAGAAAAACTGCCATATCATAGTGTCATTTTCAATCATTTCTAGGAATAACGTTTCGTTGACCAGTAGCTACCCGAAAGCTTGCGAAAAAATAGTATGAGTACCGTAAAGACAAGGAAGCTGGAAACGTTGTCACATACGTTTCACCATCAAACGTGTCAGTACTGTCGTTGAAATATAGTGTCAACAGTGTGTGGCTGTGTATTCACATTTCGGCGATATCTTCAAAACGTCGTAAAATTTAACACTCAGGTTATAGCATGGCGTAATTCATTTCTAAAATTGCAATGAACGAATTTATAAGACTTGTAAACAGGGCCAACGCCAGTAGCGGTTTATATTCGCGAAAATGGTGGGAAAATGTTTCATCACAAAACTAGGTTCTTGGGCACCTATTCGGTGTATTCCAATGTTCTCACTAACACTACCTATTTACAACTGACGAAATATAAGTACTTTGTGTGAAAGTTCGATAGTAACATTTCAGAAAATGCTCAAAATCAAGGATCCACACCGACCTTCGGGCCCAATCCCTGCGAAAGCCATATGTTTCATGAGCGCTTTTTCATTATTGTTTCGGGGATAGATTATATATTCTGGCGTTGGATGCCGAGATGGACATTTATTGGATCAACAGATTACACGTAACTCGGTGTGAACTTGAATCGTTGGCGAACGGTTCAACAGAAATGAGAAACCTTGGCCAATATCTTTTCATCTATGCCCAGTTGAGTCGAACAGCAAACAGTCTGTAGCGTCGTTTTCCTCCGTGTCCACGCACTCTGGGTGCCACCTCTTTCTGAAACTATGTTTGGGACACTTTGGCCCGGTCAAAATGAACAGCTTCGAATAAGTGAAGAGGAAGAACCTAAATACTGGCACGCTTGAGGTTCAGGTCGAGCTACTCAGAGGAAGCACAGCTCATCATCGACGACAAATTTTTCATATAACCCACCAGTTGACATGGATATGTAAAACACCTATTGTTAAAGTAGCTGGCTACGTTCAATTCTCGAAGACTACTGTGTGTTTGATAGAGTGGCGATGACCACTCTCCCAGCCTTCCTGTTTTTTCTTTCCGCCGATCTATTCGAAACCCTCTTGGTAGTGATTTTATGACTTCTTTGCAAAGGATGACACGGCCATTCTAACGTGCGTACAAAAACTCACTCCTCCGACGAACGTCATTATCAGTATACCACTGAAACTTGATATCTTTCACACGTCAAAGCTTGTCCACGTGCAAGTTATCCGTACTTACACCACACAGCTGGGGCTTTATTCGTATATACCTTAGTTTCACCTACGTCCTCTCGCCCGGACATTACGTGGCTTCTATTTGGTCGTGTTCACGTGAATTGCTCACTTCGGATTTTGTGAAGTTAGTGGGTTCAACATGAAGGTGTGTTATCGTTTCCTTCACTTCAATTTTTAACATTTTTCTTGTACTTAAGCATCCCCTTCACGGAAGTCTTTGTCGGGCCGGAATCGGTTGCTCAGCGGGCACTAACTTCGTAAAGGCCTGCTGCGACACAGATGCGACTATTCTAGATCCAGCCCGTCCGGAGTCGTTGCGAGTGGAGTGGGCGTAGCTCGAGGAATTACTAGACATCTGGGATCAACACATACTCATGTTCATTCAGGCGATGTGGGTGCCAACAAATATCTGCGATAGCAGACCATATCGGTAGATAAGAATGATGTGACTTTTGAACAACCGTGAAGAATCAACAAATGATATATCGATTTGCCGTATGATAACCACAGTGATGATCTGTTCGACAAACCTTGAAGTCATTCTGGGCTAAAAAAGGACTGGTCACAATGAAAATATATTGCCGTAGTTGACCCTTGTCCAAAGAATGCCCCATAGTCGCCCACTCACGCTGCTACTGCCGGATAATGGCACTGAGTCTACCAGTTTACAACCCGGTGGCTTGGCACCTGTCAAATGCAATACCAGACTTGAACCAATAGGTACACTGTGTGTAGGAAATAGGTCATTCTCGTAGCATCGAAAATTTAAATGTGCGGACAAAGGGGTAATTCCTAATTCTGAATTTGTGACGGGAGTGGTTAGATCAGGAACGCGGTGGATAGCTAAGTATGGTCATGGTACCGACAGCTAAGGAATCTGCTGGCACTTCAAACTGATAGTACGGTGCTTGTGCTGCTTAGAAGAATCAGTTGCACTGTCTGCACCAAAACTGAACTGGGCAGCCTAAGCGTGATGCTTAACGATGGTCTTCCGGAGTGCAGTCTGAATGATTTAGCAAGTAGATTGTGTTGAAGTGACTGTTTGTGTTAGGTACTAGGCGACTCTTGCAAAAACGATATAAAGTTAACGAGCGCGCTACTTTCGTTGCTAATTCTGTTTTTACATTCTAAGCGCTCCTTGAAACGACTATAAACGTTCCTTACAGAGTGGCTCAAGCATTAGAGTTGCGTGGAACGAATTCTCCCTCATGTGCAACTGAAAATCGACGCATTAGAAACTGGAAACCACCTATTCTATGAACCATCGTTCCAATGCGGTTATTCTATGTTTAATTCTAACCAGTTTAATTTCACCTGTCTGGCCCCTTTAATTTACTAGCATGTTTTCACACGTTACGTGCTATGTTGTACTTCGCGGCGGTTGCGAGAGTCACCGGCCTCAGATTTTGTAAATTTGATGGGTCTAATATCGAGGATTAATGTTCTTTTCCTCCTTTACCGGCATAGTGTGTCTCACCGCTTCGAAACTATCCAACTTGCTCCTATGAGCAACTTCCTTCTACTGAAATCAGTCGCTTTTCGGACGAAAAACTTATGGGACGCCCGCTTAATTTCGGACGCAACCACTTAGCTAACAGTGAAGCAATTGACGTTGCAGCGGGTCCGTTGACATCCAAGTGTAACAGAAAGTGTCATTAATCAAAGTGTCTCTCACGCGGCTGAGGGGTTTGTTTCGAGAGTAGTGCCACCAAAGAAGCTATCGGACATCTCAAACGCATCAGCAGTATGTGAAAATCATGACGGGCGATTTTGACCTTCAAGGCAGTGGACCTGTTTCTTTCCAGAGATTGAAATCGGAGGCAGCGGGAACGCATTTTGCCATCCAGGGGATCCTGGATTGGGCAGCAACACAATGAATTTATGATAAGTATAACGGTAGGGAAATTGGAAAGTGCCAAGTAAATAGGTGGGGATGAAGAACACAGTAATTTTGATTAGCTGCGTATTTCGAGGCTGCCGATTTCGTGCAAAAATTCTGCTCAGATTTTCTGGTGCCCAAATTTTTCTAATCAACCCTCATGAATATTATTCCGTTTTAAATTCTAACTTAACGGAATAAACCCAACCGCAATTACTATCCTACTGATATCGGAGCTATCGTGTAACCCACCTACGTTTTGTGCAATGCAGAAAACGTACTTTTGTTATTCTGTCTGCATTACCCAAAGCACCTGGCAATTAAATTCATAGATTCACCCCGCGAATTCCGTTCTATTCCAAGCAAATAATGTTTGTACTGAAGGACTAATTATTCTGGTGATGCTGTCAATGGCTGTTCAACTTTGTATATGTTGTTGTTTGTTCGAAATTACCTGGGATTCTTTCACCAAACTGTGCCCTAAATTTGATAATGATCTTGTACCTAGGCGCTGCACGAAGATAGCTTGATTTTAGTAGTAAGCTATCCGCCGTGAACCATTCGATTTTTCTGGCTATCCAAAGAAGTTCTTGGGTATGGCATTGCATTTTCTGCGAGCATCTTATGGTCCCTATTCATGCACTTAATAACAAGTGTATTCTTACCGGTTGCTGCATGTTTTACTGAAGCGCACATTGGCAATGGAGTGATCTTTTTAGCTAAACGACAAACAGTTAAGGGCGCGATAACACTAAAACCTGTGGTCTTACGAGACAAGTGCAAACGTATATAAACATGAGTTGGGATGCTTGCTGATAAACATGAAACAGCTGACAAACAATGTGAAATCCTTTGGGTAGGAAAGATAAACACACGCAGAGCCGCGGGAATAGAATCGGATTACGTCAAATAAGTAAACCCACAGACATCATGGGAAGCAGAATGTGGTACACTGGAAAGCTAGTAAAAACGCGAAGCTAAAACAGGTCACCATGTTACCAGTTGGTTAGCCAACATACAAACGAGATGGGGGGCGGCGCATAAAGGCTCTCAACTGCAGATACTAGCTGACTCAGGGGACACCCCTTGAAACTAAAATGTCAGTACATCAGACGGGCCAGGGCAAAGTTTCTCTTCGGTTCGGGTCTGCAAAGCCAGGAACTCTCTGCCAGAACATTTCGTGAGCGCCACGACAGTGGCTGTGTTCAAAATTAGTGTGGATTGCTTGCCTAAAATTAAGTCCATGCCTTAAAACAATCCTCATGAGCACAGCTACGTGTTCGTCTATCGAATGGCTCACACCTAATTATACATATTCGTACAGCTATAAAATTGCAAATGTAATAACAGCAGGTGTGCATTTATTTATTTTTTATTTTAGCCTCTCGATACAATCGAGAAAATTTGCGACAAGCAACTTTCCCTCTGGTACAGATAATCATCGTTTGGAGAAATAAAACCAACGAAATCCGTGGCTTTCTGTTTCCGTCCGTCACCCATTGAACCCATTAAACTAGTTTCGTTGCAACCAATACATTTCAAGGTTACCGGTGCGCCTCCAAAGAAACTTACAGTTGGTGTTAATGAAAGGGTGTATAAAAACTCATACAAGAGTGAATCACAACTAGAAACATAATTCTCGTTAATTATCAGTAACGCATTACTTGTGAACAGTTAACGGAAAGTGCAACTGTTGATCTATTGTACTTTTTCGTAATATAATAGCTGACAAATTACAGTTTGTTTTCCACACGTTGAACGTCCAGTTTGTTTGTATTCGCCACTTATGGGTTACTGCTGGTAGCTACCACTTTTGATTATTTGAATTTTTGGCTTAGACCACTTACACAACATGCCACCAAAAAAGAAAGGCAAAAAGGATAAGTTCGCAAATATGACAGAGGAAGAAAAGGCGGTTTATATTGAACAGCAACGTTTGGCTGAAGAAGAAGCTAAAGCGAAAAAATCCGCATTATTATCGAAATATCTTCAAGTAATAGAAAATGTTTAATCTTAAGAAGTTTTCTAGGACAAGTTGGAAAGAGAGGAACGAATAGCAAAATTAAATCAATTCAAATTGATACACCACTGGCGAGCCATCATGCGTGACGCCAAGTCAAAAGAACTGAAAAAAGATGTGAACATTTTATCTCAAACTTTCGAACGCATCATTGACAGGTAAAACACCTTGTATCACGTTTGCAAATCCACAGAAAGGACAGTATTATCAGAACACTAATCAAAGATCTGAATGAGGCCGAAGAGCAACATATGATGTCACTGAGGTCACATTTGGAAAATGTCGATAGATTAATAGGTAGGTGTACATAATGCATAGTGATGCAGTGTTGCACATACCTGATGATGATCGACTTAGTAGAGAATACAGGTCACGTTGACATCATACCCGATCATTTTATAGAGTGCTGAACCCAATCTATAGGGAGAGCGCCACACACAGTCCGACGCTAGTCCAAATTCCAGAGGTCCACTGGAGTTTCCGCTGTCCTTTGTCTTCTTTGGTTGCTGGCGTGTGGTTGTGGTAAGGGTTCTCTTCCGTCCGCCTCCTTAGCACCTCTGCTTGTTTACGCTGAAGTTCACCTGTGTATGGTGAGTAAATCATTAAATAAAGTTTGTTTGCAGACTCACCGTCTTCTCTTTACGACTTCTGATTCGTGTTAGCATAAGAGCTGGAAAAGTTTGGACGTGGCAACCCAGGAGCGAGGAACTAGCTTCGAGATAAGTCTGTTCAATAAATTACCGAAAATCAGGCAGTTATTTCATGACACAAACACGTTTGTTTTTACGGAGACCTGGCTTACAGATGACATAAGTGACAGTTAAATGAGTGCCCCCGAGCATTCACGATTTTCGGAAAATGTCAGTCCTCTGATAAATATAACTCTCTGTGGCCTTCACTAGCATTCCTAATGAGGTTTCTCTATCGTTTTCCCTTATAGGACGCCTCCTACGATGACGCTTTTCCCGTAAGCTTGAAAAAACTTCATAGGACCGCAACATTTTACTCGTCTGCTTACTATGAGTGACTGTATTGCACCCTAAGTAACCTAGGCAGGACTGTGAAGGCAAATTCTCGATTTTTTTTAATCCGTGTTGATATAGAAAGTGTGGGCACATTATATTAACGTCCCGACGCAGCATCACTCTGATTGGATTCCCTATCTGCTTGACATAGTCATCATTAATGAGGGCCACCTGGTAAACAGTCATCATCAGGCCGCCACTTGGACGCAGTGACAATCCCATGCTCGTCTCTGATTTTATCTCTTACTAGTTATGACAACCGGCAAGAAAATCCACAGTTTGAAATCTTGATCAGGCCGACTTTAATGGCCTGAAATGCTGCCTGGGATCACTTCTTGAACATGATTATGTGGACCAGAACCACCATGCGTTTCGGAGCGCAACTCAGAAAGCAGACGAATTTTTCGAACTGCACAGACTGTTCACCCTCTCTTATCGCCTACTGCTTCCGTACAGATTACGTCTTCTCCTTGATAACCATTCCCATTTATTTCCAAAGCATAAGCTTGCGAGAAACTCGGAAGACCTAAGTGCATCCCACGTTGTTCAAAGTGGGTGCAGGCAGGAAATTCCTGAACACTAAATTCATACAGAGGAAGGTCCTCCTCAGTGCCCGGGGGAACGAAAATTTCTTAGTTAATCACACCTGACGACTAAGAAAGTATAAAACTTCGACACTTTCTTCGCAACTGCTCTATGGACAGACTTCATTTGGCTCCCTGGTTGTGAGCGAGTTATTCAGACAGTATTATTCGGTAGACTACAACGTCTCACCGCCGGACTGGCATCCTATTCTACCGCTTCAGAACTTCCGACAGCCACTCGTTACCATTGAGTTTTCCTTGTTAGATGTTGGACTTTTCTTCAAGGTTAATTTATGCGGTACACTGGGTCCTAACAAGATCCACTCTAGAATTCCTAAGAGTCGTAGCTGCTAGTCTGTCAGAACCTTTTTTCACCCCTTTTAAACAGACACTCCAGAGCGGAATTCTCTCTGATGCATAAAGTTAGACGGTGATAGCGCCTATCTTCAAAGCGGATGACCGGCATTCTCCTACTAGTTATCGACCAATCAGCATTCCCTGCGCTTATTAAGGTGTACCATCCTCAATCACGTCTTTTTGAACCGTTTTCTAAAATTCTATCCAGCATGGCTTCCTTCTTAACCGGTCATGCGTAACAAATATGCACATCTTCATGGTTAGTCCGACGGAGGCCAAATACAACAGCTCCATCTCAGATACTATCTTCTTTGATTTCGCCAAGGCTTTTGGTCATGTCCTACACGGTCTCCTCAGATGCAAACTGGAAACCTATGTTTTGCAAAAGGGAAGTTCCTTGTTGGATTACCTCTTTGCAGGATAATGGAAGTTCTAAAATTAGGACTGGGCCAGACCTTTCATTTTTCTCTCCGATTTCTCCTGGGGTTCATCAAGGATCTGCTTGTTTCTTATTTATACCATCGACTTGTCGTACAACGTCCCTAACAACGCCGTCCTATATGCCGATGACTTAAAAGCTTGGAATTTCAGTGACCTCAATGCCATGGTCGTTATTACACAATAACTGGTGTGCTGGTATGTGTGTCAGATCCCCGTTTCTTCTTACCCATATGACACACAACCGGCATGTTATACGTTCGCGACCGATGAGATTAACTGAAATGTCAACATATTGCAATTTGTCTCCTTTCTGCTCTAATGGAGCGGTTGAATGGAACTCAGTGTTTCAAACTCTATATGGGGAAAAGTTGGTTTGGATTTGAGTCCTAGCTCTTTCCTTCACAATGTTTAACTCGTGCCATCTAAGCAATATGTTTTGTTGCACGAAGTTCAGTGGGTGCAGTGATTTCCAGCTAGTTGAGCGATCGATAAGCTGGTTCGGAGCTACCTATCCAAAATATCCATATCCAGTCGATTTGTCTCACTTGCTAATTCGTTTTGTTTTGACGTGAGACGGATACAGAACATTTTGCCGTGTGTCGTGGATTGGAAGCAACATTTTTGTCGCGAAATAACTCAAGGCTAATCATATTTGCGACAGCTGCGATCAATTGTGGGTGATGTTCAACTTGAAACTAATCATATTTCTCCGAAAGTTCTAAACCCATCTGATACTCCGTCAACCTCGAGTACTCCCAATTTTGTATTTGTCATCTTTGCCTCTGATATCACTTCAAAATATCGCCGGGAAAAATTATTTATTCTCAAACTCCAATAGACACCTGCTTTTGTCCACTAATCAGCACACGTGCTGAAATTGCGAGTTCAGCCTGCTGCTAGTCCGCTGCACTACCGTACATCTCTGTTTGCAAGCCTTACGGTCAGTGGTATTCAAAGAGAGTTTCTTCGCTGGCTTGCCTCGTTCTTAGAAAATAGAACTTTCAGGGTTAATACCTGATCAAATCTTCAACTTCCCTCTTTGATTTCTGCAGTGGTTCCTCAAAGGTTAGCCCTGGGCCCTCCGTTATTTCTGTTTCACATCGATGACATTCCAGAAAATATTACCAGCAACGACCTCCTATACGCCGATGACTTGAGAGCTTGGAATTCCAGTGACCCCAGTGCACTACTGATTAATCTTGATGCGATTATGCTCTGACCGGACGATTGGACTCTCCTACTAAATGACAATAAGTGCACACACACATATCAATCGGTGAAGAGTGTGGTAGTGTCTTCGTGATGTGTAGTGGGTTCAGCGTATCAGATATCACGAAAACCGGTCTGAAGAAAGATATGGGCATCTGGTTGTCGTCTAACCTATTATTTGCGTATTATCACGAGATGGCGACAGAAAAGGGATTCGCCGCTGTTAGGATGATTAAGCGCACTTTCCTCCACATAGATAAGAGGGCGTTTCGAACGGTTTGCGGGCTTTGTACAAGACCGCTCCTCGAGTACGCTAATCAGGTCGTCTATACTGGCCAGACTAACATATATGCTGTTGGAAGCGCCATGCGTACGGCCACCAAACTACTGACGGGTTTAGGAAATGTCGCGTACGAGTCTCGACTTATAATTCTTGATCTGTATCCACTTGAACCGCGGCGACTTCGCGGTGATTTAATCTTTACACACTTCTTCAGGATAGGTCTCGTTGAACAATTGTTTATCAAAGCGAATGATGACGGCCAGCGAGAACATAACAGAAAGCTTTTCGAACGTTGTCCTCGAAGTTCCCTTGGGTAGCAATTCTTTTCTTATACGGTTGTTAACTGGTGGAACAACCTTCCATCTAAGGTCGTTAGAACCGTCTCTAGCAATCGCTTTGAGACATCACTTGGTTCCATTTTACTTAAAACATAATTATGCGAGTGATCTTACTCACTGGCGCTACATGGTATCATATAATTGAGGAATGGTAAGATCTCTTAACTCCTTCCCCGTGGATGACTCGAGTCGCCAAAAAAGTCGTCTGTGAACTCGTCAAATTTGCTAATTAATAATCGGCTCACTGCGGAACCGTCACTATCTCTGGGGCTATGTGTTCAGAGGATCTAGATGATCTAGAATAAGTACTTTACTCCGATAATCTTCCTCGTGGCTGCTTGCCATATCTTTTCACTTTGATCAACTTTGCTTTCACCAGTAAGGTTAGAAAACATATGTCGCGAGATGTTAACATTTCGTTCAATCCCTTCAGTCACGAACGTAAAACATTAGATTATGTAGGACATTCGGATACCAGCAACAATAGAATCAATCAGCGGTTGAGTTTACATGAAAACCAGGGCTGTTATCAGTTCCAGAGCAGGCAAGCGGCATGAGTCAACAGTTTATACATACACAGGGCCGCACGGCGAGTATTGATTAACGGTGACTCCGAGAAGACAAGCAATTTCGGATTCCGATTGCGCAATAATGCTTGAAACGAGTTGGCGGTGTCAGTAACGTGACCCGTCTCCATGATATGCACTGCAATAGATGAGGTGGGATTTCGGTTTAACCGTTGTATTGCCATTGCCTGTTGCGTCATGGGGCGCATCAACCAGTTAGGCATACGTTTAGCCATTCTTTGTTGTAAACACCAATCTGTTCTGCCGATATAGGCGTCACCGCAACTGCAAGTGAAGTGATAGATTACATGTGAGACAGAGCATTTCGGATCGACACGATTATGAATAAGCTGAGCGACACTGCCTTACTTTGTACCACCGATGCAGATCAAAACTTTGAATTTGGTCGACCACAATGTTAAGAATGTACGCAAAAAGCCTTCCTTGACAGTATGGTAAATGATCTACATTTGGCTTCAAACATTTTATTGCCTTCGACACACATCTTCGCTTTGGGGACTTACGTGTTTTGGATACAAGTATCCCGTGCTGCTGTGTGTTCTTGCACGCTTGATGTTTTCTGTATGTACATGGGAGTATTATTTTAAGCTATGAGGTATGCCTGAATAAATTATCCATTATGGCTTAGTTTATAGGTGCTTCTGCAACATTTTGCTACCCTTCTCTAAAGCTATGGTTCTTCACATCTTTTTGTGAACACTTATAATGGGATCAAGTGACCGTAGCTGGTTTAATGGACAACTGATGAGAATGAAAAACAGTAATGGTGCGAGCGTTGATTCTCTTGAAATATCATTCGGAACAGACAGTCTGCTCGACAAGCGTTGGTTACTCTTGACAACAAACAACCAATCATGTATAACGCCTGCTATCCAGGTCGTTAGCACATGCTTTTTATTTAGTATGCAAATGTTTCAGTGGGATCGCGAAAAACTTAGCTCGAGTTAAGAAACATGACAACTGCTGTCTTAACTTCACCATTTGATCCCTTCACTACTCCTTCGCAAACAGTAAAGTTGCCAAATAGAACAACCCTAGTCCTACCATATACATCCTCTCACTGAGAAGGCTATGACAGGTCAAGTGCTCTTAAGGACGAAGACTTGTCAGTTGCCTGTTTAATTTACTCAGCATGCAAGGTATGCTTGATAGTCGGCAGTTGACAGCGTCTGGACGTTTGCCTTATTGGTAATTGGGTTTAATGACTGCTTGTTTCTATTCCTCCAGCAGTGTGTCCTTTTTCCAGGGACGGCGAGACAAGTCCATCATATGTGGGAATAGTTCCGCCGCAGACCAACATAACATCAAAATCTAGATGTTATCACAGCATGGAGATTTGCTGACAACGGTCAGCGTTGGTTTGCGTTGCACTTCTAAAACGGTCAACACTGTTTCAGAGGTCCTGGTGCGATTCAGTGAATCTAGTCAACATGCATATCATAATGGGAATAGACCAAGTAGCTAAACTGTATCTCCAACAACTTTATTTCCCTGCTGGCCTGAAACACATCACAGGAACTGTTGCCAGCCCGGTAACTCACTCTTTGTCGGCGCCCGCATTTGAAAATTCTATGCAAGTTAAAACCATATGACGGAGATATCTTAAAATGAGAACCCTACGAGGTAAATTGCGAGAACGAGATAGAAGTTCCCGAGAGCCTCAAGATTGTCTTCAAATGTGCTTCAGTTTGCATCAAATGTGATCGCGTTGTTGTCACAATTTGACGTTTTTATCGCTTCCTCATTATCCTAAATGAAATCCCCCACACACTCCGTCCGACACAAGCAGATGATGCCCGTGGTTCATCCACTTCCCATCGTATCCCCAGCAATACACGATTACCTCTTTCTACTGAAGACGGATTATCTACATCACTTATACCGAAGTCTGGTGTGGAGGATACAAAGTCCAACGTGAACTTGCCTCTGGACTGCGACAGCCGATTTGGCTTAGGTGCAGCTCATCAACAACCGTCGGGCGCACTGACTCAGTAAAACAGTTGAAGTCATTAGTGAAGTCTTTGGCCCCCCAATATATACCACGTAGATTGAAGTTTATCATGATAAGGTGGTGAATGGTTGCTCCAAAAGTTCTTAGTTCATTTATCGACGTAACAGGGAACTTTTCAAGAGAGTGGTGTAAGTCACCTAACGTAGAAAATCAGTTCGGTGTTAACTTCAGCTTGCACAAGGATCCGTGGTTCGCTTGTCAGTAATGGGGCAGTCAGGATGCTTTCTTAAATGAGAAATGTAACGCTGTTGTGTGCCATTCACTAAAGGTAGAATGGAGGCGAATTAAGGCATATCCTGAAATGAATATTTTAGTGTCCAACACGTCCTCTTGCAACCGCATTTCTGCAGAAGTCAAGATAGCCCGAACAATTTGTGCCCAATCCTCCACCTCATTCTGCTTGTTTGAAAGGTTCCGGAAGTTAAGTTGCACTCTTACTGTCCAGGTTGAGCTTGTCTCAACGGCACCTCTGTTTACCCCAAAACGTTTAGACAAACAAATTGTATTTCCTTTTTATGATTCTTTTTTGATGCTTCTGTGGAACAACTTTTAGGCGTTAGCGGTTCTTTAGGTTCATGTCTCTTGATATACACGTGTCCGCGCACATTCCTTTGCTGACCATTGTAGAGGTATGGGAGCATCCGGTTAGCTCTCAAGACAAGGTTGAGTGGTTTTCGTGGAGTAATCATATTATCTGCTTCTCGTCTAAAATGACAGGTCGCTCAAACAACGACTGTTGCGGCTAGGTTGTGAACAGCTTAATTAGCATATTGCGGAAGACAACATTTAGTGTGTACGTGCACTAAATTAACGCTTCCTTAGGTATACGCGGAAATACC
>LUCH01004985.1:9128-46405 GCA_013368495.1 Paragonimus heterotremus
AGCTGAAAGAGCAGCGGCAACTAGGCCACACAGTGAAAATGAGGGTTGAATACCCTGAAAGGATGTTTCCACAGATTTATATCGCTGTGGGAAGTCATGCTCTAATGACACGTCAGCACACGGATTGGGGAAGATGGACAATTTAACATCTCTGTAAGGTGTACCTTTGTGAACTAATGAAACAAGACAGTAGCCCTCGGTGTTACTGGTTATTTGTGTGGAAGCCATAACGATTCGCCTACTTGATGGCAATTTCGTCCATTGATTTTGGAGTGCGACCGCTTCCGAAACATAGCTTTCTGAGCTCCCTATGTCAACCAGCGCTTGTAGGATTATCCCGTTGATTACCACTCCAGTGATGGCTTTGGTAAGGCTAGTTGGAGCTACAGCAGTGACGATGGAGGAGGTACGGAGGGGAGAAATTGATGCCGTGTGTTTCGAATGAGTAGCAGAACGACAAACCTTTTGATAGTGACCCCCTTTCCCACTTGATTTTCAGACTGAATCTTTAGCCGGACGTTTGTGTCTATCATACCCACAGAAGAAGCAGTTAATTCGGGCTGCAGCTAGTGTAGTCTCGTAATGACTGTTAGACTTCTTGGCAATATTTGATGAAGCGTCCGCAGCAGCTGTATTGTAGATTGGAGGTTGAGATTGCGCGAACGAATGCGATTGTTGCTGAGCCGGGTCTAAAGCCTTTGTTTGATCATAAGCGCTTTTTACGTCTGAAGTTTTGTGTTCAAGCAATCGTTAGCGAATCGAGTTGGATAAGAGTCCACTTATAAAGACATCGCGGATAGCGTTCTCTCGATTTTGTTCCGCGCTGACAGCTTTGAAATTGCAATCCTTGGCAAGTTTTTGTATGAACTGGTCGAGAATTTCATTGGGAGCTTGTTTAAAGGTTGTTAAAAGGTGGTGTGCAAAAACTTCATTATTTTGTTCTGTGTAGAGAGAGTGAAGTGTGGTGATAACAGTCATAATCAGTACAATGAGGGATGAGTTTATATACAGCGGGGACAAGAAATGTATAAGCGTTTTCAGCTTTTCAGGTTTATGTGAAGCAATCAATTCAACAAAACTTGGGAAAGTATATAACCGATGTTCCCATACGTCACCACTGCCTGTGGAGTGTGGGTCGACATCAAATCGGTCAGGTCGTCACAGACGATCCATTATATCTGATTGATTACATTGTAACAAATAGACTTGTGAGAAGTAACCGAGAGCGCAGGGAGGACAATGCCTGATAGAATCGTTTTTATCAATCAGAAAAAGAGGTGTGTGATCTATAACGTAACGAACAGAAAAGGTAGATTAGGATAATATATGGAGGGATCAGTATGATAGGGAAAAGGACAGTATGGTATAGAAATAATATGACAACTATTAAAAGAAGATTAGGTGGAGGAACCAGAAATGGTGTGGATACAGGTACGCGGTTAACTGCGACACACCGCCATTTTGGATAGCATCTCTAACTAGCGGTTTAAGTGATCACGAGGACCTCTTCCAGGCAGGCGACACCTACCCACTTTGCTCAATGGGGCAGTCAGGGTCTTCATATTTCGTGACCACGTTGTTGCTTGACCACCATGTGGTTTCACCCAACTGTTGGCGGCCTCAGCATATAATGCCCAGTACGGTAAACGGTCAGATGACATACGGAGTACACAACCAACGCAAGCTGTGTACCGTGATTACTTGACCAATTGATCGCGCATCCCGAGCGTTCCGGAATACGCGGCGGCGAACGGCCACGTTGCTCACGCGATCAGTCCACTTAATATGGAGCAGTTGGCGGAGATAATGATGGTCAAACACAGCAAGCCTGTTGATATCTTCCTTGCGAACAGGCCACGTTTCCGAACCATAGGGAAAAATGGAGCGCACACAGGCATTATATACTCTTGCTTTCAGCGACAACCAGACGTCTTTCCGATGCCACAGATGACGCAGTTTGACAAAGGCAACTCGTGCCTTTGTTATCTTCGCTGACATCTCATCAGTAATATTACAGGCTGACGAGATAGTGCTACTCAAGTATGTGAAACTGTGTACAGTCTCAAGTGGATTACTTGCAGTAAAGAGTGGGAATGGAAATGCCCCAGTTTTGTAGCAGCACTTTGCACTTTGAAGGTGCGAAGCGCATTCCATACAAACCAGCCCGGTCGCTGAACCTGTCCAGCATGGTCTGCATGTTTTTGGCAGAGGGGCTAAGTAAAACAATGTCGTCCGCATATTCCAGATCAATCAACCGAGCGCCATGAAGAAGCTCAACACCAAGCCCACTGGATTCTCAAAGCGCACTCTCCAGAATGTCGTCCATGACAAAATTGGACACGAAGCGGGAGATCGGACACCCCTGACGAACACCACTAGAAGTGATGAACGTCCGAGACAGTTGTCCTCAAACTCTCACCCTGCTTGCAGAGTGAGCATACAGTTATCCCAATAGGTTCAGGAGGAAGACAGCTCCAGAGAACGTTACGAGCAACTGAGTCGAAAGCAGCCTTCAAGTCCAAAAAGACCACGACTGTTGGCTGTGCTTAGTGAGTCGACGCAAAATGAGGCCAGTGAGTAATTTGGACGCAACAGACACCAAACTGATGCATCCGTGGTTGTCACAGACTTCGGGCTCCCTTTTTGAAAACGGGATGACTGTTGATAACCACCAATCACGAGATACCTCTTCGGTCTCCCAGATTGTCTAGAGGAGTTTCGTTAGTTCTGATAACAAACTCTCCCCACCATCCTTGGAAAGAGGAGGGTGGAGGTCTGGACCAGGAGCCTTATTACGCTTCAATAACTTGAGCTCCAGGACCAGTTCTGCTTTCGACGGAGGACCGTCTGGAATTCAGTAACTGACCGTTGGCTAGAACTTTCAACAGTTATGTGACCCTTTTGTGATTAGACCTGCTCCAAGGGGGCGCCTCATTCACAACAGAAGTGAACTACGGATTAGACAACTTGTGAACGAGTGCCGACCGATCCCCCCGACGGCGAATACAAGGACCTCTGTAAACTGACACAAACTTTTGAAGGATCTGCGTAAGGACCGTGGGGTTTAGTTGGCCGAGCTAAAAAGATCGAACAAGCATACTTTTTATCCGGGAATAACTAGGTGTTGTTTTTCATGACCAATGGTTGGTCATCGACAAGGTGTTGGTGCGATTATGTGTGGAAAAGAGAGCGGCCTACGAATTTACAGCTTGAAACGGCAACTAGACAGTTAGACCGAATGTTTTGATGTACAGCCCAATCGGTCCGATCCAACTCGTCTAGCTGTGGACGATGAAGTCAATATAGTCAGCTGTGATGTTCTCGACGGCCCGAAGTGGCTTTGGAGCTTAACTTATTGCGATATGCTACATCTTCATGTCTGAACCTTCATTCTCCTACTGTCTTCAAAGACAGTGGTGAGAGGTTGTTATGTTGACTGGTCACACTCCGCTTCGTATGGGACACTAGAGGAGTATTTTTTCATTGGTGCCTATCAGCAGTCATTCCCATTTTCAAAAAAAGTGCCAGGACCTTGCGTGGCAGCCACAGATATTATCCCGACTTTTAGTGCATCCAGTCTGCTTATACGTTTTATAATACGGCGGCTTCCAAAACGGAGTTAACCAGGTTAGTGAAGAACGGGCAGACTTCCTACCTGTTTGCAAACGTGAGGATCATAGTTTCACTTTGCAACAGAAAATAGCCTTCGGCACTCTTTTTTTCAGCCAACATTTATTATGATTTTGGACCTAAGGACTCCTTTTAACATTTTCTAATGCTTCCTTCATCGCAGAAGAGTCCCAGTGAAACATGTCAATTTGTTAACGTCGTTGTATTCGGACTGTCAATGTAAAGTCCGCATATATGGACAGCTTTTTCGAACGTTATTAATCCCAAGTGGCGTTTGACAAGGGTGTACGATTTTACACAAGACTACCCCGAACCCATAAATACAGTTGCTGTGAACCACAATTTTGCCTTCGGGCTGAGCAGCAAATAAAGCTCGTTTGAAGGCCGTCTTTTTCCTTACTTGTTGGGAGGTTCTAAGCTGCGACAGTTGCGTTCCGATATTTGCTCTCTGATTTTCGTACCGCTTGCGATATCGTTGTGTTCGTTCGTGATAGAGACACTGCTCGTGGTCTTTGCGTTTGTTCTTGTCTTTCTCTATCAGGTGGGGTCGTAACACACTGCTTTCGTTTTTCCGTTCCTTTGTGTACATTTATGCTCACTTGTTACTCTGCTACTTTGTTCTGGAAGCCATTGGCGAATTCCTTTAGACCACAGTCCACTGATGGAAGCACCTCAGATAGCATCATCTAAGTTAGAATCTGAGGTAGCGGCGCGAAAGTTACGATTTATATCAAGAGCTTCAACTTTGTTTTCTAGAAGTCGGTTGAGCGTCTTTCCCGCTTGCTTACAGGTGGGCAATAAATATCTGTTGAGATAACCATTTCTCGGACGTGCGTGCAATGTCCCCAACAGATAGATGGAGATAGCAGATTTGGAAGATGTGCATTCGGTAAAATAGTCGTAAAAAGAAAGAATGGTACATCTAGAAAGAAAGAGTTTCCAGTTTGCCCGGATTTAGTGATTCGATATATGTGACAAACTTATCAGAAGTTTGTTACCAGTGCTGGAAGCATCGGGAGAAACAGGACTCGCTCCGAATCGCTCAGAGCGTAAGAAACATTTAATCGATGAATTAGGTATGTGGAGTAAACTGTCCTGAATTCAGCATTTCAGATTAAGACAACTGTCCAACTCGAAGGCTTTACCTCACATGCAGTAGAGCACGTGCTACAAGAAAAACAGTTGGTAACTATAAGTGTAATACCGTTAAGACGTGTGTGATGAACAACGTGAATGTGTATGAGACAGACAGCACACGACACGGTGTCGTTCGATTGGTTGCTACATTTCTAGTTCTTACAGTCAAGTTTTAGTTGTTTAACCCCTCAAACATGAGTTATTCCCTGTGACCGGATTGGATCTAATAAAGCATTTCAAATGGTAACTACAAATTTCATTTCGAGATACAAACGTGAATAGAAGCTGTGAATACTCTTCTAATTGTCAAAAGGTAGCGATTACGAGTAACTGTTAGCAAGGGCCCATTGGGATGAACATCCTTCCATTCAAAAGGTTGAGTATTAACTCGTTCTCCAAACGATTGATCGGCAGCACTTAAGCTTCACTCCAGCACATATTCCGCTGCTGACTTCATCAACCGTGAGTGGTTTTTTCCTTTCGAACGACGTGACTCATGTTGATAGTTCCAGGAAACATAGTGGTAGAGTTCTTCAAAATGTACGTTCGTCTCAAAATATTCACACTTGTTTCGAGAATAGACGTCAACTGCCTGGTTATCTCTTCCGGAAAGTGAGAGTCGTAGTGAAACAGGATAAGTTCTGTCCTTCAACGCCTAAACACTTTACTTGTCAGATTCTTCCACGTAGGCAATAGATCACCGATCAGCAACGAACTTAAATCAATGCTTATAGGAGATCAGGTCAAGTACAAGGGATTGTAAACGTCATATCCGTTACTGTCAACTACTATTGTGATGCTTTTACCGGCTGATTGGACTCCAATTGAATATAGCAGCGGGTAATGAATCGGGCCATTCTAGACCTTTTAACTGCTTTTGATACCACCAGAGCCTCAGAGACCACATGACCTACCTCTTATCAAGCTACGTCACAACGCATAACTTCTGAATCAGGAAGAATCAACCTTACACGTTCCACTCTGTTTTGTGAGCATAACTCGACTGAGTAATCAAATTGAGATTTTCTGGTTGGGTATTCACGTAATTCTTCGGGTTTTCCTGTGTGACCATACAAAAACGACACAGCTATTCTATACTTCATAAGAGTATTATTTCTTGTGTCTGTTTGTGCTTGCGATCTTTGACTTCGAACTGGGCCTGTCTATCAGTATAGTTTGTTAAATTCCGTCGGTTTTTGCGTTCTAATACTGTTTTCACAAATTGTTTAAGCGAAAGCGATATATTTTCAATGACCTTAACTTTACTACCTTTTTTTGTTGCTATTTTTAGGCAACGTGCCGTCGAGTGGCAGCCCATTGTTCCAGCTTGATGGATGCTCTCATGTTGTTCAAAACTTGGTTCATTCAAAGACAAGGTGATCTACACATTCATTCAAATAACTACACAACGCCCAATCCGGCCTCTTATCAACCACGAATTACCGGAAGCTCCGGTCAGATCCAGACTTATGATTCGACTACGCATGCTACACGCCGATCGTCTGACTTAGCCGACACATTGGCAATGACCAAACCCTCTTCTACCGCGATTCTTCACCAGGAAGAACGTGAGTGGGCTGTTGCACGCATGCAACGATTGGAGAATCAAGTGAATCGCTTGCGAAGTGCCTGCCTTGCCATGCGTGTTCAGTTGGAGGCCGGCCTGCGGCACAAAATGGAGGCTGATCAACTCAAAAGGGAACTTGAGATGACTCGTGTAGGTTCACTTTTGTCTTTGTTACAGTTTCACTCGTCTCACCTCCTTATTCGTACTCTTACTATGAGTATTCGGCTAACTTAAAACCTTTTACTAGTGTAACCTCAAACGTTTTTCATATTCATATCTTCCAACAGAATACGGTCAGTCATTACCAGGATATCATTACTGAGGGAAACAAATTCCGTGAGGATTTGCGAGCCGAACTGGCACGTGTCCGTAAAGAAGCATCTGTGGCTCGTGCACAGCTCCACAGAGGACACGTTCTAGTTGCAAGCCCTGATGAACCCGCATTACATCCTGTGCTTCAGCGTGACCAGCCAGAATTGTTTGACCATGCAGACACCTTGGCCACGACCATGTTTTCGATTGCCTCTCCTTTTGATGCGGCAACCGTTACCCACGAAGGATCGTCCGTGCGTCTCCGCACCCAACTTGAGCGTCAACTTCGGTGGTATGATGCTTTAAAAACAGAGGCAAATGAGTTGCGGGAAACTTTGCGCCGATTGTCTGCAAAGGTACGCTTTCAAAACTTCGTCTCGTTTAGTTGTTTTTGTTACTATATGGTATCTTACTGTTTTAAACTCATTCGTTTTCTGTTCTAGGAAGCGGAGCAAACTAGCTTATTAGAAACGCTACGCGAATCTGTCCGTACAGTTATCAACCAACTATGTGAAACACACACTCACCAAAAAATGAAGCGCGCCAATCCTTTTGGCTCCGTTTTGACTTTTCATTGGCTCCATACCCTTGCTGATCATATGAAAGTCAGCCTGCCGGATAACTTAGTTGCAATCGCGATGGACTATACACAGTTTGCTTCCAATCATCAGACATCTGAATTGAGGCATGCTGCTAACATCCGGAAACGCACAAAGCATGCTGCTAGTGAGATGGGCAAACAGAAGAAAGTTCGAATCGAGTCAGAAAAAACTGACGTGGAGCTCATGGATAGTGTTTCCGCGTCTCCAACAAGTGTCGATGATGATTCCTTGCCACCGTCGTCCCCCAAACGCTCGGGATCCAAATTTTTGAATCAGATACTCTCCGAACTGCATGCTATTGATGGTAAGTTTACACCTGATTCTCTTGGACTAATTCTGGGGCCACACATCTCTTTGACCACTCACTTTTTATAGCTTTTTAACAATTTATGTAATGGCGTCTAGGGTCGTTCGTTTTTGTTCAACTTAGTGTTACAGTAAGCAGTACCCAATTGACTTCGTATCCAATTGATCTTTTATGTTTACCGATTGTTCAGATGAGTCACACATCGTACCGTCCGTGAATAACAACGATACTTCGGATGTCGATGGTCTTATAACTAATGCAAGCGCCACCACAACGACTCCAATGTCGTTAGAGAAAGAATCTCACCATCTGTCCTCAAACGGTACTGTGACATCTGTTTCAGTCGTTCCCAGCAGCACTCCATTACCGCAGGATGTTCACGTCACACAACCGACCCCCAAGAGTTCTGTATCACCTACTGGTGTTACAAGCCCCATGAGACCTCCGGCGTGGAATTTGCTAAACAACCATTTTTCCGTAGATATGGACGATGAGTTTCCCGATGTGGGGTGCGAAAATCTTCCCCAACCCTTGCGTAAGTCCATCCAAATTAGTTTCGTTTGATTACAATTTGTTACACCTGTCATATTTGCTGGCTTGTTTATTATATCAGTTGCACATTACTCTACTATGAATAAATGGAGAGTTTTTTCATTTAACATTCTCAATGACAATGATTGTTGCCTCGTTTGCTGTGAGGCTCGTCAAAGCTAAACGGAACTATTTCAATCCAGATTCGGACTCGCCAACGTTCTTTTGCGCATTCTTTTGTTTTGTGGATTGATAGTAGAGTGAAATAGAAGCAATCGGTTTAACATGTGGATTCCTTGATGTTTCTCCTGAGAATGAATTATTTGCTCGTGATTGAATGCGAACAAGTTGGGTACTTTTGGCATAACGAGTTCACTTTACGAGTGAGTAACCTGTTTACACCCCGTTTGTTAGAATGGACATTCCTAGTTTACGTTGGCTAGTCATAGAGGTACGAAGTGGTGATCATGCATTTTATGATGTTCACCCTCAAATCACATTGATCGGTTCCGCTCTTGTTCGGGCAGAAATAATCCGAAAAATGTTCGGACCGAGCGGATGCTTTTTTAAGCTCGGCCGTCAGTCCGAACGAGGACGAGACCGGTCGTGAATACCGTTAAATGTCGTGAGGCGCACTTTCTCTTTTCCTATCGCGGTGGCACCTATCAACTTAGTTTTTGTTACAAGACAAGCCTCATATGATGTGCGTTGCGTAAGTAAAGTGTGGTTGCCCTACCTATCCTTATTTTTTAAACCACCATTTCTTCCTGTTCCTATTATCCTCCAGATGACGCGCAAAGTAAAATAGTGCTGGCAGGGTCACCGCATTCATTTCAAGACAACGTTCGTGACCATCAAAACAACCGTGCTTTACGAAGCAAGCGTCGTGGACTCACGTCTGATACCTTGCCATCGAAAGTACTCACAACCAGTACGTTGACCTTGCCGCTTACTTGTAACACGTGTGTCTCAACCGATTCAAGTTTGCCGAACGTCACTGTTCTCTCCGGCAATTCCACTCGTCCTGTCAGACAGGCGGTTAGTATCGATTCGAATGAGGCAGTGGCTACCCGAATGCCCACATGCCCACATGTCTATTCCCGCAAGACAACGGCTGCTTCACCTAATCGCAATCAATGCAAGAATGTCCCGGACACATTACTGTCGTTATTAGATTCCAGGTATTCACCGAGTACAATTCAGTGGTTCGATCAGATCACTTCTGACATGATTTTGAATGAGGACTTCACGACCTTACTTGCTGATCAAAGCCGATCTGTGTGTGTCCCACGGTGTCATCACGAACCGTCGTCCTCCGACAGTAACTCACTGGCTGAGGCCTTAGATTCATCATCCATATCCGTTGCTTCCAAAAAATTACCCACCGAAACGATTTCGCCTCAGTTCACTCCAAACATCAGCGTCGATGCCGATAAATCTGAGATGCAGCTAGATGACACTACACTGAGTGAAAGTTGTTCCGTCTATTTCAAATCCGGCAACACTTTGCAACCACCAAAAAAATTGGTTCACAGTCTGTTAAATCGACCACCGGATATTAGCATTGATCTAATCTGGACTAGCTGCGTTAAGCCGGTTGCTGCAATCGGCAAGGTGTCAGAATTGGAGAAGCGTGAGACTCGTTTTGTCACACTTTGTCTCGCTTTGCGCGATCACTGTCTTGTCCGAAATGTGAGCGAATGGCCACTACGTCATATGCGCGACTTGACGACACCCGATCAGGTGACGTCTTCCATTGCATGCGTGTTTCATTTATTCTCCAAGGTCAGTCAGACTGATCAGTGCTTTCGTGTCTACTTGGTCAAATTTCTGCGTGTATTATTTTCCGTTGGACAGCCAGTGGAACATTTCGGTTTACGCGTTTTTCCTCGTGTGATCTATATGTGTTTATCACGGTTTGCCAAGCTTTGGAGTGGTGTTGAACCATTGCAAGATGCAGCTGCTGCTAAACTCTGTGAGCCGTCAGTTGATCCATCATCGTTCTCCCCTCTGATTGTCACGATTCAAGCCCTTCTGGCCTGGCAAGAGGCCAGAAGTTATCGTTCACAGACCAAATCAAAATCGAAAAAACGTGACAACTTGAATGCTTTATTTGCCAGGTTCCATGCTTGTGGGTGGTTGTCTAACACTGTGACCCAACCTGTGCTCAACGTCCCTACCCTCTCACAGCAGAACCACCGTCTGCGTTGTCTGGCTTTGAGACTTGTAGATGCGTGTTTGCTTGTTCGCAGAGCTCATACCCTCGAAACGACCGTTGCTCATCCCAGGTCAACAAACGAAACTGTTGAAGCTGCGTGTTCACTGCATCTTTTGTTGTCCGCAATGACGTTGGTTGTCGGCGATGAGGCTCTTGTAGATCAGAAAGAAGATGGCCCTGACCCATCTTCAGAATCTAGTCCCCTTAGTAGACTACCGCACCAACGAAAGCGTCGCCATCGCCAAACTCAACGGCAACATCGGCAAGGTTTACTTGGCTGGCTTTTGACCGGGCGGCTAATTCCGTGGGTGATCAAGCAATCGAAGTGAGTCCAGTGTTTAGACCGTTTTCACTTTAGATGTCATGCATTGTCCTATCAACTGTTGCTGATAATGTGAATAGCAGTCGTGCGCTGTTTGTTATGGCAATGTCAACTTCCAGTTCGGATCATATTCATCCATGCTACGTCTGTCCTGATTTACGTAGTTTGATACTATCTATGTTTTGAGGTATTTCAGGTGTAGTGACCAGTTGAATTTTAAATTCCTTATTCTCTCCTACATTGTATATCACTCACATTTGATCATGGCTTTCGCTTCTAAGTGAATTTTCCTGCTAGCTTTTTTCGAAAAGATGCAGTAAACTCAAGTTTCGCTCTTGTTAAGATTCACCGGTATTGTATATCCCTCCATCATCATCATAATCGTCATCATCATCATCATAGACAGTAATACATCAGTTGTTTTCACTAATGCCTAACTGCATATCTCTGCCATATTAGTGGTTTAAATTTCAGTCGACCTTCTGATGAGGCATTCGTGTCGACCACTCCGTCATTATTCCCATGTTAGACACAACGAATTTTTCCCATCTAACTATGCAAGTGTATTTGCTTCTGAGTAATGCTCGCTAGTTGGCTTTGGATAAAGGCTTTGCTGCCGTCCGCTGACGACCCAATTAAACTGTGACGTATTAAATGCTTAAAGTTTTTCAGTTTCCAGTTTCACTGTGCTATCCATGAATGTGTCTGCAACGGGTTTATTCATTCTTCCGTCAGGTCACTCGAAACGAACAGTATGCCAGAATCTATTGGTTTTTTCAATCGGCTCCTTATTCTGACTACAGATGTGGTGGTACTTGGAACTCATCTACTTTCCATCCATCTCTCGGACTCACATCTGGACGATCTACGTGCTGCAGTGTTCCTTGCCGGTCGTCGATTGGTCTACTTACTCGTCCGCAGCTTAGAGCGTACGACTGAATTGTCTTTCAACGGCACTCAGCTGATCTGTTCACTGCGTTTGTTCCAATTTGCCCCAGAACGCCTCTTAAGTCAAATGGCGCGCAGCGTGATCTCTCACGCTTCCCATCTACCTGACTTAAAAATCAGCAACACCTCTGTTTCTTTGTTGTGGGCATCCTGTTCCGTAAAGGATTTGGTTGAACAGTCCCTTTCCTTCATGCTGATCAATGCTAAGTCACTACACCTATCAGAACATCTTGTGACCAAGTTTAGATGGACGTGCGATAATATTTTTGGGCTGTCACAATAATGGTTTGTGTATAATACTCGTGTAAATACGTGTTGTCGTTTTTAATAAAATCCATGCAACAATTAGCTATATTTTTTGATCCGCTCTAATCATTACTGTCTCGATGTTGGTAAAATTTTTGGTATTTTTCATTTCAACTCTTCTGGGCTGACATGGAATGTTCTTTATCCCTTTTGTGACTCTGATGTTCACATGGTTTTGTTACGACACGTCAATATGGATTGAAAACCCATCTGGTCTATCCGTGAACCTGGACTAGAATAAATGGAGGTAGCATACTGATGGCAACTCGAATTCAAAGGCTGTAGTTGATTACCCCTTGAATCTGTCACTTCCGAGCCCTCCTACGTCTCTGAGGGTTAATTTGTGACTGTACTTTTCGGGTGAGGGATTTTACCTCACCGTTTTCTCGTTAATTAATCTGTATCAATCTGCATCAAATGGGCTGTTCGTATGGATCTCAACCCGTTGGTATGTATTTGAGAAAACCGTGACTTAGTGACAGACAACTGTGATACTAAAATACCTGGTCTATTCTAGTTGGACCGCACACTCAATATGTTGGCGTAATGCCTATTGTACTGTACAGTGCTCGTTACAGCTGCTGGAGGTTGAAGACTATCAGACGACCTGGCACTATCCTTCATAGATGTAGATGCTGTCAGAGATGATAGCGTTTTACATTCACTATCCTGTCAATGTTCTTGAGATTGTAGGTTCATAAATTTGACAACACTCCTGAGTAAGGCCACCGGAGGTGGTTGAAACGTAGAGTATTACAACTTGCTCGTAACGTTGCGTTATTCTCAGTCGATTTACCAATTTATAAATTTTGTACTGTATTCTACTTTACTGTTGGTTTCGAGTGGTATTGCTTTTGCATTCGACTCAGAGGTGAAATCGGTCGATGTGAATGGATCCATCCAACGTTTCTCGGTTCTAACTCTCGACCTGAATTTCATTGGTTTCATCGACCAAGATGTCAGAATAATTTGGGTGTACTAGGTAATCGACTGACGTTGGTCACTGTTGGTCTGTGGATATTAATCATCTAGTGCGGGCGCGGTTAGATCACATTGTAGTTGGTTCACCGTGGTGACAACCACTGGAAGACCGCCCTCTATTTAAGAGTAGTTGCATAGGCTGTGTTTAACGTTCACAGTACTACCTCAATGGTTGGCACAGATGCTGAACTTTCCTGAACAGAAGTAACAGGCCATTGTTTATAAGTGAAACAGGGCGCAAAGATGAGATTTAAGATATCTCGAAGTTTTCATGTCTAATCTCTTGTTCGGCATCAAATTGTCTACACCTTGCTTACAAAAAACCAAGTTGAAAGCTGGAGAAATTTTGTCTGTACGAGATAGTCTCGCTGCGGCCTTCACCACTCCACTTCGTTGATTGCATTCACCTCACAGTCATGTCAGCTAAACGGCGGGAACACCTACGCCTTGAGATCTGGTTAGCCGTTACGTCTTATGTTTCCAGTCGTAGACTGCGTGTCATGGAGACATCAACTCGGGAGAGAAACACCATCTGTAGTGGTTATTTTGCCACAGCTGTCTTCATTTGTCTATTTTCATTTTCTACGCACCTCACATCAAACGGTCGAGACTAGCAAAAATTGCTGGACATGGTGAACAATTAGTCTCCCTAGTACTTGACCCAACCGCCTAAGTCTTCGCATCCCTAAAGGTTGAGCAAATGAATTTGTTTGATGTCACTGACAAATATGTACATCCCATCTTCCTCGTTGCTTATCTGTCGATGTTAACCGATAAGCTCGATTGATACCAAGCCTTCGTGGTCGAATATTTGAATGAAGACGATATACTTCCACTACTTTGTGGTCCTGCTTGTTTCATTCTCCCAGTAATCAAGGCGGCGTTAAAGTGACTGAATAAGGGGACTTGTGGAAAGGCATTCTGCTTGACGCGGTTTTAAACAAGCCCTTTCATAAGGTCTCATGTCCAATGTATCTCCCTCTCCTTGTCAGTGTCACTACTTATAATACCTGACGTAAAAAAGTTGATGGGTGTCTGTCATGGGATGCATACTGGCCATTAGGCCGTTACCACCGTGAAGATCATTGGTCTGTATTGCTTCCAAAATTCCCAGTTGTTTCATGCTACATCGACTCTTTATCACCAACTGGAAACAAACTCCAAAGTAACTGTTGGGGTTTAGGATCCAATCTTGGGCTCGCTGGTGACGTTTTCACTGTGCAAAAACGGCTGAGTTGTGAACAGTTTCCAAACAAACCATCATTTACGGTGATTTAGGTTTGAAAGCTTCTCTCACTTAGATTGTTCACATATCTGAAGATTTGTCTATCGTGCAGTAGTTGTGGAATCAGTTTTACAAGGATCTAGCTATTCAAGTTATTCATGGTACCCGGGAGATCTACTGATTTTGAGACGGGACATCTTCCTAGTTGTAAGCTAATAGACGTGAAGCACGTGAACATTTGCTTTTCAGTGATTGACTGTTCGTCCTCGCCTACTTATTCTCTTGTCTCAGGTCCATCCTTTACCCGATGTGTTTGGTTCAATTGGATGCTTTGTTGTTTTTCCGTTGCGCTCAACCTTTTAGCACTGATTTTTAAGTGTGATGTTTAATTTTATCTCCTTTTCATTCGTTCATGCTGAGCATATTATAGTAATTATGAAATCAGTCGTAATGCTGATAAAATAAGCTGGTTCGTGTACACCGGACGGTTACCATCTTTGATCTGCTCCTCCTTGGATTTTCCAATCCCTACTCCCTATTTTTGTCTACTAAAAGTTCAACTTTACCACGTTTCAGTTTAAGTAATTATGGTTTGTAGTTTAGATGCTGAGGTGGTTAAGACTAAACTTGAATAGGCAACTGTGTTTCAGAGTTGTCAAACGGAAGTCGGCTAGAAATGAACAAATGAAAATGCTGAAACGGTGGAAGCGAATAACGTAGGGTGGAAGGGTACTGGAGCTCAGCAGACCTATCGCACGCGTTATTTTTGTGTCAGTCACTGCATATCGCACCATTAATCTTTTATCATCCGTTGAGTTCCCTACTCAAGTGGCGAATTCTCTCGAGAATGGACTTTGATTATGTCTCCCTGCAATATGCTTTCAGTCTATCTTCTCACTTTCTGGAGAATCATGTTTACCTTGTCGGCATACAAACCTGTAGCTGACGCATGTATTGTGCTCGTGGATTCTTACTGTACACCCCCATAGAGTGTTCTACCTGCGTTATAATTTATTGGGTTTAAACACTGCAGTGGACAAAAAAATAGATTAAAACTGAAATGTAGGTAAGGTCGCACAGTTTCTAACAGTGTCCGGCCACAGATCGGCATGAGTTTTGGGGTCTTAGTCAAGTAGTCGTTAAGACCTTATGGAATTAAGTTTTGAGACTAATATTTTTGTCGTTTCAACCATCTGTATGCTGCATCCAACCTAACCAAAGTCGCAGTGTGTGTGTTGCTACTACATCTTATGCAGCAAGACTTACGTGTTTATAGGTACGCTAGATTTTCCTTCTTGGTAAACCATTTGGTTCCTTAAGTGATGTTTACTTCATGTGAGTGCATTTAGTCGGGGACACTGATATTCAGCACGAGCAAGCAAAGTTCGGTGGCTGTACAGATCTGTGCACATTGAAACATTCC
This sequence comes from Paragonimus heterotremus, assembly GCA_013368495.1. NCBI lineage: Eukaryota > Metazoa > Platyhelminthes > Trematoda > Plagiorchiida > Troglotrematidae > Paragonimus > Paragonimus heterotremus. Next base: position 24,638 of record LUCH01004985.1, read on the forward strand.
TCATTCCACTCGTCAGTAGAAGATTTATCAGGCTTTCTTCGCAGGTGCTTCTCTGGCTTTAGCTAATCGAATAACTCGTGAGAACGGTTAAAATCGCCCAATTAGATAATCTTCCCGACCACCTCGATCGAGTCACAATCGATAGTAGGCGCAAATATTGGATTAGCACTTTGTAATTCACGAGAATTTTCCATAACTGCTTCGTATGGATTGTTTGTGCGTCGACTTTTCCTCGTCAAGTTTGTCACAATTAGACCTCGCATTTGCTTAATCTGCAACAATGTCTCCTGTTCAATTTTTAGCCTCATTTTCATCATGGCTGTTCCCCTGCCAGCAGTTGCAGAACGCATGAACAATCCGAAGAACCCGGTCGTGTTTTTCGATGTAACGATCGGTGGACAGGTGAACCTAACTTTCTTCTTTTCACTAATATCCAACTGACTTATTCGTATCTTTCTGTTCGCTAAAATTCAGCTTAATTGTTTACTGTTGAGCAGCATCCTTGTATGCTGGAGTTCAGTCTTTTGTTGATTTTGACATTGTCAATAGAAAAGATGAACATTACAAAGAAGCATGGTTTGCATAGTTGTGGGGAGATCTACAGTATGTTGTTCTGGATACTGGAAAATTCGGGAACACTGAAAGATTCTCTTGGGCATGTGAAAGATGAAAGTATACAACACATCTTATTCATTTTTCATCGGGTGATACCATCTTCATTTGGAGATCTCGCTGATCTGGTGAGAAGTTTGATGGTGAAAATTGTAAAGAGTATGGTTGCCATTGAGGCTTTTACTGTCATGGAGGTCTGTCTTGCTATCATCGACGTTAAAAGCTACTTGACAGACAGGCTTCTATGTAAAGATTAGTGGTTCCACAACTAAGGCTTTTAGTAGGGCTTTCTTCACGGGGGGATGTGGTACTTTATCGAAGCAGCTTCACTTAGTCAGCACGACGGAGAACATCTGCTGGGGTCGCTCGGTAATAGTTCACATGTTCAAGAAGGGATTCAAGAGTTCTTGCGAGATTCATAAGGAGGTTTGCTTAACGTCAATACTAGCTGTGGTTGTGGTTTCCATTACACTTCGTTGATTCACTGCAGATCTGAAGACAGATGTTGAGGAGGAGGAAGATACAGATTTTCGTCTTGAACGAGGACGTACTGATGGAACTTTCACTCTTCGCTAAATTATGGAGTGGCATTGTGCTTATCGCCAACAAACGGTTGCTGTTTTTCCTGACCAAAGACACATTCGATTCAGTGGATCAATCTGCATCCTTAGAGCTGCTTAAACGCTGAAGTGTACCAAAGAAGTGCGTAAACAAACTATCGGCACTCTATTCCCATACTTCACTCCAGGTTAGGATTTACGGTGAACGTACGTCAGGGCTGTCCACTTTTACCTTTCTTGTTTAATTTTGTCGTAGATGAAATTAGTAGATAACTGTCTGTGGTACTCATTAGATGCCGACGTGGACTTCTGTCCTGGTGGACTGTTGATTGATCTTGACTGCAATTGGGACAAAGCGTTGTTTCACGGTTTACAAGCAGCATAGACGTTTCTGGACACTATTTCACACTGTCATTATTTCGAAATACGCTTTGCTGCTTCAGATTGCGAAGTGCTTCTGCAACATTACAATCATCAAGTTGATGTAATCTCTACTAATGTAATTATTTTGGCTGTTGTTTATTCAGAAGTCACATCAGCGGCGTCGGAGGTATGGGCAATTAATTAAATGCTCTTATCTCTAAGGTCTGGATATTATTCACCAATTTGAGACATCTATAACGTCAGCGGTGTTTCTGTGAAGCTTAAGCGTCGTGTATACGAGATGATTGTGAAGGCCACGGTTTTTTTATGGCTGCATTACTTGACCGCTCAGAGTGGAAGACGTGAGCCGCCTTCAGGCGTTTGACCGTCGATGTGCACGTTCGATTACTCGCATCAGGTGGCACTCACGGATAAGCGACAGCAAAGTTAGGAAGGAGATATTTGATAGTGAGTGTCGATCGAGTTTCTTTATCCAGTCAGTTTGCACAGACCTGGATGATTAGATCATGGGCTAAGTTTGTCAGCTAGTCGTCTGCCATATATTACTTTTTGAGAATACCGCGGCGGAGTGACGTGAGATCTGAGGTGACAAACTGATGTCCTGGCGTAGAGAAGGGGAAATTCGCCAGGGATTGGCTACTGTCAGTTGGGTTCGCCTACCGGACTGAGTCCGTCATAGTTCACAGAGTCGGTAGCTGAGGACTTCAGGTGAGATGGCAGCTAATCGGCTCAGTGTCATGAATGTTATCGCTGTTTGGCCGAATTGTGTTTGAAGTGCATTCAGTTATTGTGGCTGGGCAATGAAAGTCGTAGGAAAGAGCAATCTTGCTACTGACGCATTACTTTCACCTGTAGCTCCGTTGTTTGCCTGTAAAGTGTAAGTACTTTTATCTTGAGTGCTGGAATTTGGACATAATTGTGGCGACCTCATTGGTGCAGTGCTGTGTATTATGGTGGAAAAGACCCTCGTAAAATTCAATCCGACTCAGAGATAATGGTTGCTACAATGATCATGGTAGTGTTCGTTGGGAGGATCAATAAAAAGATTTACAACGAGCTAAGTGATGCATAGGACATCCTTTGTAAAGTAGACCTGGTGTTGTTGAGGAAGGCTATGTTGTTTTTGAACGGCAAGTAGAATCGACCATCTTCCCAACCGACCGGAATAAACGAATATACTAAATTATGGAAAATAATCCAACGGACGTTACGAATTTCCTCTAGATAGGTGACTGTTTTACGTGTGTAGCGTTAGCATTGATATCACTGTAGTTCTTGTCATCAAAGAACCGCTCTCATGCATCCAGTATCCGAAACAGATACTATGACAAGCGAGAGAAAGCGAGAATATGGCACAGGAGAGAATTGAAGAATGGAAGTAAGAGCAGCGGAACTGATGTCACTGAACTTAAACTTTTAGTGTGCACAGAGGCATTTAAGACTGAAAAATCTGTTAAACTCAGCCTCATAACATGGTCAACCGTACTACATCGTACTACCACGGAAAAATGCAACTGCTCTCTGTCAGTTTGACTGACTTGGGGAAAAGGCTAACTGAAAGGCTGTGCCATATCTCGAACAGTTTTCTGTTAGTTTTATTCTGGTTCTCTTTTTCTTTTCAAGACCAAGGTAATGCTCAGATTGTATTGTGTTTCAACAAAGAATATTCGCATAATGATAACAATGAACCCATGTTGTCATTAGTAATGTTTATTATGTAAACTATCCATTTTCACGGTTATAAATGTGATCCGTAACCATATTTAGGTGGGGTCATGAATTTTCGAAAACAAGACCATACAAACCTGCTCCTTTTGCAATGATTTTGACATGTGAACCCCCAAATTTGAAAAATTCCGCAGTTTGATGATTACAGGCTTGCTTCTTATTACAACACACCGATGTCTGCGGGTGTTTCCTGATAAAAGTGTTATTGATTGCACGATCTCGGTCACACATTTGAAAACAATACTCACCGAGCGTGTTGTTGGCCACTGTGTTTCTCGAACTTCCTTTCTCTATCGAAGTTAATAGATTTACTTGTTCTCCTTGAAACGAAAATTTTCAGTTACCAAAACAGGCATATATTCAGCTATAATGGTTAACTGGAAAGGAATCGCGTTGTTATTGAGCTTATTAGTCTGCAAACAAAGTAACACTCATTCAATACGTTCCTGAGTACTGGGCTCCGTATTCACTCATCCATGGCCAGGTGTAGCTCCATAGGTGCTAATCAGTTCAACTTGATTTTTTTCGGTCTTACATGTGTATCACTTCTCTCTTTTCTTTTTATTTATAGGAAATTGGTCGCATGCAGTTTGAACTGTTCCAAGACATTGTGCCAAAAACTGTGGAAAATTTCCGGTATGGTTATCACTTTTCATTGTCAACTGGTTGGTTCATTAACCCGTGGTGTTCATTTTTTATTCGTTCGGAAAGCTAACAGTGTAGGTTATTGCATACGTTTATTCCAATCGCGTAGATGTATGTCATAAATCAATCGTTTTGTTTAACTCAAGGAATGCTAAGATAGCTTGTTACACATGGTTCAGTGGCAATGACGTCGATTCCTGTGGCACATGATTGCGGGTTCGGGCTAGATTTGACTTTCCTCAATCCTTTACAAGTAGTCCGGTGTGCGCGTGACCTCAGGAGTTTTCTTTCGTGAAAACCGTTACATGTGGTTAGTAGATTGGTCATAAATACTTCATTCATTCATACGACACGCCGCTTGGTTTATGCGAAGGTCTTTGACTGATTCTAGAATTTCAGCCTATCATCCCAAAGATCCTGCGTGATTATATATGCGTGGTGTACGTCGAACATTTACAGATTAGAGATTTTCTTTGTTGACAGGTTGAGAAGAAGTGGGCTAATACACTCCCTATCATACGTATACGGACTCTTCAATCCAGGGTGGATTGCAGCGCACTAAAATAGAACATGACCTGCATGTTTTTTGTTGGGTTTCTTTCACACAGACGCAGTGTCATCCACCTGCCCGCCGAGTATCGGCCACTTCTGACATGCGATGTGCATATTTTAAATTGTGACACGAACCAGCAGGAAGACAGCTTACAGCGTTTGTTCTTGCTTTCATGGACATGCAAGTGATCTGCAGATGTGCTGCAAAGTGGGCGGAACAATCCAATCACCAGTTCTTATGCGTATGATAAAAAAACGAGGCGTTTGATGAATGGTTTGCCTTTTCCACTATCGAAGAGCAGTACCGCCATCTTGAAATGACGTGTTGAGTGTAAATGACATCTGAAAACTTCTCAACGCCAGTTACTCGAAGCGACTTCTCACAGGTTCACGAAGAACATCTTATTCTGGCCAACCACGTACTCAGAACAACTCCCTAATTGATTACTTGTCACAATATTCAACAATAATTGTGAACAGAATAGAGGATGGTAATCTGCCACAATGAAAAAGCCTGATGAATCTGATTGATGGATACGCTGCTGACCAGATTTGATGACGGACCTAGTAATGCACAAACGGCTTTCATTTGGGGTGGCTTGTTAGTGATCTGCATTACTTTCTGTTCCAATGGCGAATGCAAGTTGAGTGTGTAGGTGAAGTTTGGTGTTTGTGTATCTATGAGACAGAATGCATCATATTGTTTTCGGTAACACAGATGGAGAAAGACGCAGTCGCAGGGATATGGGACAGAAAAGTGCTAAAAGGAATCTACAATGTTTAAGTAATAGAACCGAAGTCGAATCAGCCGATCCAGCATTTCACATGCACATCCCAACATATGTAAAACAACAGCAGTGATAGTGAAGTGTGGAGCGTAGCTTTCTTCGGTGGTGTGGCCCTGATGATCGCGGTCTATAGATTCGACCTCATGTTCTAAATGTGTCAGCTAAGTATGCGCTGGAATCCGCCCACAGATAGCACTCCCGTCGTAAACTCCGGTAAGATATGCTAAGTTGGACCTTTGCTGTTCCCCACAGGATGAACTGGACACTTAAATTTAATCCATTTTAGTGGCTTAACGGATTAGGTCAACCAGTTAGGTGTACTTACAGAAACACCCCTGTCCGAAATTTGTTAGCCATTATCGTGGGGTGGTCTGTAGGCTAAGAGTTTAATTTGATTTTCATCGGTGTTGAGGCTTTCTTTGCTCACTCTATCAATCTGCTTTTTACATTTTGTACTTTGATACTGAGACCTTTGAGTTTTGTTATATTCCAAATGGATCGACTGTTTGATCATAACGTATATGGGTTCGTACAATGTCATCTACGGTACTCTTCATAACAAGATGGATTCGCTTCTTCCTGTAGGACAGAGTCATTTCGATCTTATAGAAGCCGTTCAATTTAAGTGTACCATAATGAGCAAAGCAACTTTATAAGATCACTCAACCTTGACATATGTTCATAGCTAACAGTACAGTCCCAGCGAAACTGTTCTTAGCATCTTTCCGTTTTGTAGATCTGTTGAAAGATGGTATGCTAGTGAATGTTCCTCGCTTGCGGCATGTAAGTATTATTCTACCGCCACACAGTGACAGAGACGTACTTTTCGAGGGGAACTTTAATATCTGTGGGTACTTCGGACCACAGATTAGGAGGCAACCACTTAACTGGTCATTTATGCACCATCAAACACCATAACGTAAACAAGTTGATATTGATCTGACAACACCACCGGACTGTTTCTTCCTTGGAAGGATGCTGGATCCATTGTAGTTTCCAAATGGCTCCGACAGGTTTACTTCTCTAATTGAGGTATCTGGTATAGGCATGAAAATGTTTCCTGGACGGGATTGTTTCTTCTTGGGGATTTCTTCTACAGAATGAATTTGGTCAACCAGCCTGAACCATTGGTCCGTATCGTGTAAGACTTTGTCGGTGACCAGATTATTTTCCGTCGACCTTCTGTTAATGATAATGGGTGCTTCAGCCCAAGCAGCCGTCGATGTTAATTGACGGTCTAACAATCAAAGTGGTCGGTGAGGCTGGAATGAAGTACGATGTTAATCTCACAAGTAAAAGTCAGAGACAGCTCCTTGCTGGCCGATACTGTTTATCTTTAGTTTGTTTTACTGTCTAGACATTCACGGTCTCCGTTGTGAAGTTTTCGTCCCTTTGCTTCATTGAATTCATTGGAACTGTGCACGTTGGAAAAAAAACTGGAAACACGTACATACCTTTAAATCTGAGCCGAACGTTTGTGAACTAGTTAATCGATGAACGGTTTCAGTAAAAGAAAAACACTGTCGAAGGGTTAGCAATAGTATGATTGCGTACGTTGGAAATTTAGGGGAAATTCTCATCCTATCTAGCGTACTACAACCGCACTTTAGCGTGCAACAGACGGAAGCTGACCGACAGTAATAATGAGAGGTCGATCTTCTCCCTCACGTTATTACGACAATTCTAATTGCGGAAGATCCGGTTCACCGTATTGAATATCTGCACCACGTCCGTGCTTAAATTTATCTACTGACATTACAACAGGTTCTGGCAGGCTGTGTTTTGATCATGAGTGAATGTTGGTCAGTCTACTTAACCACACCGGTTGTTTATTAATTGATTGTTATCATCCCCTATTTTTTGTTATATCATATACCATTTTTAGGCAATTTTGCACCGGAGAGTACCGCAAGGATGGTGTACCCACTGGATATAAGGGATCTTCGTTTCATCGAATTATCAAGGATTTCATGGTCCAGGGTGGGGATTTTGTAAACGTGAGTGTGTACGACCGTTGGTATTGATGATTTTAACTGGAACGCTGTTTTCGTGATCCCGCTTTCAGTTTGTATTGAATGTCGTATTTGTGCACTGCATTTATTCTGTGGGCTATGCTAGTCCTGGTTCCCGGTCTTCTTAATTATGACTATATCAAACAGACCGATAGGTTGCAACCAGGCAAAGGGCGCTTCGGCCCAGTTATATTTACTGTCTGACTGATTATTGAATGACTGACATCAGTTCAGCAGGCTAATCTGAACACAGATGCTACCAACCGTAGTCACACCTGACGGCATCAGTAACCAAACATGTTCTTTTTCTCTTTCACCTCATCCACGAAGACGGTCGTTACGACAGAGCTTTCCTGCTCACACTGTCGATTTCAACCTAACCAAACACGCAATCATTGGCTTTATCTTTGTAAGACGTTCGAGCCAACGAACTCCCTTCGCACTGCTGAGTACCATGCAAAATTTCCCCAGCACACAATCGAATCATTTTTCTTTTATGATCATGAAGAATGAAACAACCCGGACAGCTGATCACCCAACTGCAGATGTTACTTGACGTTGCGTGTCACAGCCACAGATGTCTCAACTCTGTTTTATTTTTTGTGTTTCTGTTGTGGCACGGTTATGGGGTCTGAATCAGATTGTACAAGACCCTCTGTCGTATCTGTAATGAAATTCCACCGCATCTACTATTTCGATGGTATCTATATATCAAAGCCGAACGGAAATCTGTGTCAGCTACCACTACTTTAATACCAATATGCAAATCCTAAATTTTTTTTCTGGGGTCGTTCAGTTGGTCGGCTGTCGGATTCCCTTTTTCAACCTAAAGATATGCCTTCATTATTTCGCATATTCTAGAGTACTTTTCACGGTCGACCTGGTACCCCGCTTCTCCTGGATAGCAGTTTCTACTGCGTGTTCTGTTTCTTATCTGATTTTCTTTTTTAGGGCGATGGCACCGGATCATCCAGCATTTACGGCGGTGTACAGTTTGCGGATGAAAACTTTCGCATGAAGCACAGCTCTCCGGGAATGCTGTCAATGGTAATTGTCCTTTTCTCTCAACTCGATTCCCTCTCGTTTGGTGTGCTCGTGTTCTTTTTAAAAAACAAAATGCCTGTAATTCACCGCAGTGTGTGTGTGGTGTGGCGTCTGTCTGACGGACTTCCTTCTGAATCGTCTTGTACACTGTGCTGTGTCAACTGAATTGACCTGCTAACAGTCTACAATCACCTTCATACCATGGCAACCACTCTACCGCATAATTGTCAACTTGTTGGGTAACATTTTTATCGGTCTGTCGGTTGATAATACTGTCCCCTCCCTGCTTATTTTGAAATAACTGTTCAGCTTTCATCATCATCCTCGTCTAGAACTGGCTTTGATAGTATATGCCAAGCGGACGACACGGCCTACTGCTAATGGGAATCCAGTCCACAACCACGACTGCGTTCGTTATGCTGAGCCTGCACTTATTCTGACCCGACCTATCGAGTCAACTTAAGTGTACGGATACCGTTAGTTCGATACGTTGACAACTGTCTTAGTTTCTAGTGTATACGACGTCGACTTCCAGTGAATCCAACATCCTAGGGAGAGCGGTCTGTTGATTTATCTGTTCCGGATTCAAGTCCTATGCAATGAGCGATGGAAATGGGAGTTCGGGTGCTGGAGCGTGAGACTAACTAGAGCAGTGTTAATATGATTAATTAATGCACGCTTTCATTCACAACGGCCATAAATTATTTTTCTCGTTGCATCTTATGGGTCCTTACTAAAGGTGGCTGCCGGGAGAGGCCCGAGAATCAACTTGGATCGGACATTGGGAATGGAGTCAGCAGTGACATGTTTTTCCTCTTCCACTCTGCTGTATGCATCAGATAGGACAACGCGGCCTATAGTACGAGGTGGCCAGTACTGTAAGGAATTGGTAGCGTCTTTGCTGTTCATGGCTGTATGTGAACTGAGACACTGTCGGATAGAACAGACCTAAAAAAGGGAATGGTTAGGGTTCTCAACCTTTAACTCAGAGCCCTGTACCCCAAGTGTATGATAAGTGAGTGGCAGTGTGGTAGTACTAGTATCGTCTTTTCGGGAAAATGATGTTAGTCCATCTCCAACCCCCAACCTGGATAGCCGATAGACTACACTTCGTCAGATCTTTCTGGTACGAGTGACCTCAAGTTTAGTTTAACAGTAGGTCTTAGAGATGCGTAATCCGTCATTCCTATCAAGGTCCAATCTCTGAAAATCGATGTAAAAAGTCTCGGTTCAAGCGGGCACGGATATGTTATATTAGTGATAATAGAACACATTTGTCAGTAGTAGGTGAGAATGAATCATCAGCGGATCAACCACCAAGCAGAGGTATGATTACAAATGTACGCTATAATATTTCCTGAGGTTTAACCCCACATTTTGCGTCCAATTTTGTCCGGTAGAGGCAGCCTGAACGAAATTCGAGCCGGCAACCCTTCATGTTAGAGCCCAATGTTCTCAGCCACTCAACCATCGTATTGCTTGCATCGGGGCAACTTTTATTATTGTTGTTTGTTCTCATCCTGTTGATGTTGTTGATGACAGTCCATAAGATTGGCAACAGTGTAGATAACGTGTAGGGTTACGGGGTTAAATTGCGTTCAAACTGACTACTTGATGGGGCCAAGTTAGGGCGAAATCTGTCCGTCTTCTTGTATGGATCAAGAACTGCTATAATCATGGCTAGGTGCCATTTTTGACGTAACTAGTGCCACCAAATAATCCAAGTTGGATTGCCTCTGTGTCTGTCAATTGGGTGTGAACATGATACACATCAAGTAGAAGAATACTTCCCAAAACACAGTTTTGATGTTAATCACTTACAGAATGGTAAGCCTCTTGGCTGACGGCAGTACGACCAACATGAACAACGTAATTTTACATATCCATGCTGTCGTTTATTGGTCTTAGTCATTTTTTTTAACAATAGTTTTTTGGTAACAGTTAGTAATAATGTTGTATGACGGGCAGTTTCGGTGTGAGAAGTATACTACTCATGAGTAGTATGTTACCCACAGGCAGCATTTTGGAACAAAAGAGCAAGCTCCGAACGCCAGGAAGACGATGGACAAGAATAGACTGTCGGAATAGTGTATACGCACTTTGCGGTCACAACAATAGTAATAGTTCGCAGCCTTTTTACTACAAAAGTGGTCGCCGTTGTGTGACCTTCTTAGATTACGCGTGGGCTGGATATTGCCAGATTACTTAAACTCGGATAACATAATGGGTCGCAGTAACCGAGACTTCAACCTGCAGCTGTGAGATATCGTTGCCACTAAGTTGTCGTGGACTCTCCTGGGTCAATGTCAAACCATGCCAACATCAATCCCTCGATGGCTGAAGATTCGAGCCCCAGTTCCCTTCTGTTTATGCTCGGTCGATCCACGTGTGACTTAGTAGACCGCACGCAGCAGGTACTTTATGTTGTTAGCATCGGGACTAGCGCTGATGTGAATAGCCTAAGATTTGTGTTAAACTCCTCCCACCTATCCAGTTCCTTCGAACACCACATCGTCACAATCCCCACTGATTGTGTTACTATTCCCAACATCCTCCGGTGTTTGAAAAATGAAGAGAACTGCACCCAATTCCCATCTGTCAATATGACCCTCTTCATATGGCGGAGCCTGCTCAGTATGATATTGCCATGAGGTTGGCATAAGCAAAACTAGCCCACTGGTAAAAGTTTACTTTTGTTCTCCTGCAAGAAGCACCTCATCAACGCAACGGACAACGCTTCGAGACTATTGTGTCCATTTCTTGTATAACAAGCAGCTAGGCAACACCTTTCTGACTTTTAAAATAATCCGGCACCTAATCGTGTACAAGCTTCAGAAAATGTTGAGTGATACTCGACCCTTGGTTATTGGTGGGTTCCGCTCGATGCATAGCTTGCATATATATGTATTTAGGGGATTCAGTTTCCTGTTGAATTACAATGCCGATTGCTCCCTATGCGTTAAACGCCTCACGTTGCCCCCTCACTGCACTGTTTGGTACATATATCAATGTCGTAGTTTCTACCAATTGCCGTCATTTCGGGCGTGAGCTTTCTTTTAATAAACACTGTGTACTTGGATTGCAATGTATCGTTGTTGTTTGTGGAAAGATGCAATCCATCCTGCATTGTTGTTTATTGGTGAATTTGTAACCGATGCTTCGGTTTGTAGGGATTCTCTGTGTCCACCACAAACGTCAATGAATAAATGTGACAACCAGACTTTGCACAGCGCTCCGCTTCCATAATTCCATCAACCACTTTCCTACGAGAATTACTTTTGTACGAATCGATGCGGATTTTGTAGGCAACAAATAGTTTTGGTCATCCAATCCATCATATCCATTTCTGGCGTGTTATCAAAGCTAGTGACTCCTTTAATAATGTCTACCCCTCAAAAGCGCTCCATTTTTGTGTTCCATAGATTTGGTTACTGTAATGGGAACACTGCTTTTAATGGGTAACTTCCACCTCTTTTCCGTTCCAATTCAGGCCAACAGTGGAAGAGACACGAACGGATGTCAATTTTTTATCACTTGTGCTCCCTGTGAGTTTTTGGATGGGAAACACGTCGTGTTCGGTAAGTTCTGAGTCGGACATTCTATGCATAATTTATAAGATTACACTGAAAACTGTTCCCTAGAAAATCGCAAGCTGTTTAATTTTGGCCTTGGAAACCCTCGTTTGTTATATTTTTTGACTACTCATAAGTAGGCAGATTAGTGAAATCAATATTCTGTAATATGCGTTTTCTCCGGTATCACAGGCCAAATTGTGGATGGTATGCTCGTCTTGAAAAAGATAGAAAACGTTCCAACCGGTGCAAACAATCGTCCTAAAGTTCCTGTATTGATTTCACAATGTGGAGAAATGTGATCCGCTTGCGCCTATGTTTGTACAAAAACGAGATCCCCGGGCAGATTTGTGTACAATGATTTCAACAATACATTCTTCCGAAGTTCGCCTTACTCCTTCTCAGTCATAAATCTCTGTCTGATATGTGCGTGCAATACGAAGACAATATTTCTGTGTGTGATTGGCTTTTTATGGTGTTAATTTGTCCGCATCGACTTTTCCCTTCATTTTCTGCTCGGCTGATGGGCGCTGTCATGTAATGCCAACGTTTCGGAACTTATTGACCGAATGACTAGAGCTACCACTTTTCAGATGACTTATGCGGGTTGTTTGTGGAATTTTTGTTCGTTTGCTGACGTATTATGTTACCTCTAATGTGCTTTGCAAAAATACTTTTTGTTGATGAAAAAGAAATAAGGTATTTTACAACTTGATAGAACGATAATGCTGAGTAATTCCTGCATTATGTGCTGCTTGCAAAACAAAACACACACCATTGGTGCTGGATTTAAATATAAAAGTCTTTGGACATGAGCTTCGTGCATAGTTGTCTGTTCTGCTTGCCTATGAAATTTCTGCTTCATCACATCGTGTGAAGTAAAGGCAAGATTCTGGAACCTCCAGTTTATCACTTTTCGCTTTATCGCTTCTACTAATTCCTCACAAAATCCTGATACACCAACCCCATGTTTTGATCCTCAATATAGTGGTTATGGATCTGCGTACGCATCGGATAATGTCGTCAAGTGTGTGATTTTTTAATCGAATACCTTTCAATTAAAACTAACGATGTCCGATTTTCAATCGACCGAAAGCCCTTTGGAGAATTGCGTAGTTCTCTTTATTCTTTATTCGATTTTCTTCTTTGCAGGCGTCCGATAAACAGGACCACCGATTTGTCAGTCGAATCCTGAGCAGCACTCGGATATCTGAAGCGGACGGTCTTGAAGACGAATATGGATCAAATTTGCAGAAACGTACAGCTCAACCGCTTCGCCGACGTCGCATACAATTGTTTGATGAGGAGGAGATGCCTGAAGATGCAGAAAATATTGAGCCAAATTGGTCTAGCTTTCCAACTTTACCTTCATCCATTCCTTTTCCTAATACCAATGATGCGTCTCCTAGTAGGGGGTCTGGTTCTGCGACTGAAACATCTGAATCGGAGTCTTTTCAAAGTGAAAGGTCTGAGGGGGAAGAAATTCTTAGTTCATCCTCAAAACGGCCAACGAGATACGAAGGCATTCTAAGCGAGCGGGGCAGTGTGCAACGGTCGCAGCAACCAGGTAATATGAGAACTCCACTTAATGAGACCATTCACCGAAGTCCCTCTCCAACTGGTGATGAAGTTGTTGAGCCTGCAGATGAGGGTAAATTACATTCATTTTCTTCTGACAAACACAAGTTTTATCTTTAATTACTAGCATCTGTATTTTTGTGTGCTTAAACTGACACTGTGCACTTGATATCGTTTTTGTTTGAATTCACCAGACAGGTTTAACAGAGTTGAGATTCAAAACGGCATTGTTTGCAAATCGACGCTTTTGTTCATTCGGTTTTATTGGTTTACTAATGGTCATGGAAAAGTCAACCTCACTTGGAGTTCCGGCGACCATTGTCGTGCCCAATCTAATTTGCACAAAGTGGATCTTGTCCAGCGAACTCGTGTCGATACTTTACTGAAAAATGTAGGCAGTCATTTGGATGAATTTTAAGAATAAGAACGGTGCCGTTCACCCTTACATGGTGATCATCATGTTAACTTCTGTCCACCATTCAGCTATCAAGGCTAATTACTTAAGTTGAGGTTTCTGACTTCACCGGACCCGGTGGGCTGTGTATTTGATTACTAATATAGCATTTTCTTTGGCTATTAACCGTAACGTTTCCATCTTCTACACACTAAATACATAAGATTTCTCAGTCTAACTTCGACTCAGTTGTGATGCTCGAATCAGTGAATGTAGCTGAACCTACTTTGAATCTACTCGACAATTCGGCTAGAAAACAAACTACCGAAAGAAGTCCATGAGCTCAACTCTTCCATTATCAGACACCTACTGATCTTGCTGGCTCGTTTAATATTTTACTGCGTAACCGAAAACTGCGTTCATTTGTCGTTTTTGAACCAGTAATTATTGGTCTCATCCGTCCTCCTGTCCATACATACGTTTTCATACAAACGAACAACGACTCACAGTAACCTGAAGGCTTTGTGTATGATATTTACTGATCTTATCGAATTCGCTTTTCAACCCCAATCTGATCAATTTAGAGACCTATTCACATATTTGTTTGGTAAGTGTGCGTCACATTACCATGTCCCTTCATAGCTCCCACATATTCTGACCTCTCTGTTTGAATTCATCGCCGAGAACTAGTGTTACAAGCTGAACATCACCTACGCTTGATTACTTAACTCGGAGAAACTTTTCGGTTGATATTCTCGGACTAGAAACATCGAACAGATTTTAATAAATTTTAACGTAGTCGAAAGCTCATCAACTATGACCTGTGTTCAGTTCGAGGCAATCAAAATACCCAATTATTTATCACTTTCAAATAGCCGTTAGTTTCTTTCCAACGTTTGTTTCTTTCTTTCTTTCCAGAAGTCGATGTGGACGTGCTCAATCGTTTGCGCAGACTGGCTAAAGGCGCAGCCAAAAAGACAGTAAAAAGGCCACGTCCCAAACTAGATCCCGAACGGTACGTCGTTATGTTTGTGTGTCTCCACGCACGTTTCTCGATGCCAGTCGTCGCCGGTTATCCGTTCTGTCATTTATGTTCTCTTGTGTACGTATCGAAAAATGAGCTAACTTTTGAGATTGCTTTGTAATCTCTGACTGTGTAACGTACCCTGATACACACGTTTACGTGTTTGGATTAATTTGACGCGTTCCGTATCAGATATCTATTTCCCAGTCCCATTGCTTGTCACTCGACGCGTGTGCTTCATCGCGTAATGATCCTCTATTGGATGATGCTTTACAACTTCCACTCTCATTGATCACATTTCACAGGCGTACCGTATCATCGTCTTCATGCCTATTTTAAGCACGTCAGGGCTATGCTCACTTGCTGCCAAGATAATCTAAGTAGATGAAACCCCTGTTTCATCTATACCTCCGTTGTCCTTGGTGCAACTACCCAGATCTGCGAACCGTTCAGCAGCCCTCGTAAATTAATTACCATGACGGTTTTGCAGAAACATCTTGAAGCTACATTTAGATTTTGTTCAACACATTACTTGTTAATTGGTTAATCTAAGATAATACACCTCATGCTACCATATTACGAAATTTCCGTAGAAAAGTTTCGAGTTACTTCACGAGCTCCTCCTTTGTTATAAATTTAACATGATATAAAAGCGTAATTAACATAGTACATGGTGTCTAGTCTGTTGGGTGCTTGTCTGCCCAGTTGACAAATCCCATCCTCATCAATCACAGTAAACGGTTAGCGGTGTTGCTTAACGCACTTTAAACCTTTTCTATTCGTAATGCACGAGAAGTTACTGTGTCCGTGGTTCGAGAGTTAACTCTTCACGTTTTGTATTATCCCATGTTTGCTGTTAGAGAGAGTACTAAGGCACATATGCCAGTGGTTAGATGATGTCAAGATGCTCGAACATAGACACGAACATTCCGGTAATCGAGGCCATAACCTACGGTTGGTAGTCAGTATTTCCACCACTTGACTTTATTGTGGTCTTATTCGTGGACAAACTGCTTTAAGCTGGTCACGACGACTGTTTTGAACAGCAGAAACGTTTTACGTCTTTAAATATCTCATCTGGACCGTTTCAATTGAGTTTGTGTCCAGTTTACCACCGTCAAGTATTGTTCACTCTATGACTGGCGAAAGGTGCTATTCAATATAGTAGTTTATCGTTTTCTGTCGCCTGTCCACAGCATTAGTGGTGTATTACTATATCACTGAGGTTCCTCTTCTCCCTGTTGTGTCTGGCTGGACACAGTCCATCTCAAGCGGCCTGTTCTCGTTGATTACGGTCAAACTGGCTAGAACCGCCTAGTATGTAATGTTTTATAGTACTCGCGCTCAACTAAACGCACTCCACGAGAATCTGTCCTGCCTATACTTGAACCCATTAGGTAGTAATAAACTGAGCGAGGTTCGAACCGGAATCATCTGTGTAACCAAGCCAGCTTATTGTTACAAATATGGCATTGGTTACTGGCATAACTGTCTGGTCGATACTGGTTGTACATTCCACAGCTACCCCTACCAACCACAACGTTCGACTGACAGGAAACTTGGCCAAACCGACGTTGAAGCATGTTTGTCAGGCTAGATCTGATTGCAAGCTTAACAGCCTTAATTTCGAGGATTCAGACAGTCACTGGATAGGTTTCGGGTACTGCTACATGCAGCATACTTGTTCGCAGATTGAACAAACTTTAATTCTTAAAGGTTTTATATATCAAACGAAATATTCCTCTTGATAAGTCATATAATAAATTACGGTGGAATATCCGCCAGACGCTCAGTGAACCGTGAGATTTGGCGGACTGAGAAATTAAGTGAAGCAGAGACCGCCTTTGTCTTGGAGAACGGACTCTTCGAGCTCATCCGTGCCACTCATTGTGGATGTTCATCCGCCAGTCAAATTATCCGTGAGGCAAACGATACACTCTTCCGTGATAAGTCGAGGAGGTTGGATTGTTTAGCCAACGTAGCTTCTACCGTGTTATCGCCGCACAGTTGCAGTGTTGTATCCTAGTCCACCTACCACAGATGCAGCGCGCAACCGGATTTCGACTATCAAATGTATTAGAGCTGCTGGCCTAGATGACCTCGCGCCGGCACTTTTCAAAGATGCAGAAACGTTAGTAGAAACCTTGATTCCGTTGTTTCGATTTCTGAACGACGAAGAACATCCCTCCGCTGGTGGTACTTGATAATAGTTTCCATACTCAGGGACGAATGCAGGGTCTTCTGCGAAAACTTTAGGTAAATAGGCTTGATCCCAGTTTTACCTAGGGTTTTGACACCGATCATATTTGGTCGAATCATCGCATTTTGGGAAGCAGATAAGAATTAACGGGGTTTCGCTCTGGATGAGAATTTGCTAATCAAATTTTCACCTTTCACCAAATCCTGGAGCAGCATCACACACCGCTTGCTAGATGTTGCTATCTGTTGACTATAAAGATGTTTTCAGTTCCAATCCCTTAACCAAGTGGATGCATCGAACAAGTGTGTGAACTTACTACCATTGATTTATTCCCACATTTCAGTTCAGATTCGAATCGGTGGTTTACGATCACGCATAGTGGAACACATCCCTAAGTACAATGATGCAACAAGCACTGTCTACTTAGAGACCAACTGGAAACCCGGCATCTTCGATTGCTAGACACATCTTGGATGCACGTCATTTGGTTGACTCGTTAACATCGTCCAATGTGTTACACAACCGAAACTCAAAGTTTCTGACTCATCGATTCTATGCTCACTCAACAGTGGTGACCACTTCTTCACGCGTAAAGGTGCTAAACTCATCGGTATCATTGCCTTAGACCGCCTTGTTTCAACTAATGACCGCCACGTTTGATTGATGCTCTTGGGTGGTATTTACAAATCCAGGATGCCTATGATGACAGAGAGCCACCACTGTGAAAGTTGAGGATCACATACATACGTCGACTGTGAAAGCCGTGCCACTTTTCGATTCCGAAACTTGGCCATCCAGAGTGGTTGACATAAATCGTCCTCAAACCACTTGACTGCCGATGTCTGCTTTTAATGGCTTGCATCGAGTAACACTAGCTATCAAGCAACGAAGGGATTAAGAAGCGAGTATTTGATGATGGATATCAAGTGAGTTCTTTCGTTCAGTCTGTAAATCTGCACATACTTAAACGATTGAACCGTGTGCTACTCAGCATGCCAGTTGGTTGTTTTCTGCGTTCCTGGCGCTTTTCTGTTGCCGTTACCGATTAACACAAGATGTCAGATGGACAGATGCTGTCTGGACGTAATGAGTTGGAGTCACCCATCGGGGATTTGACCACTGTTTGGTCAGATTTGTTTCCCGGTTTGGGGCTTTCCCGATTGTCAGAGTCGGCTGCTGGAGATGTTAAGAAAGAGAGACACTAACCAAATTGCATGACTTGATTGTTGCCATTGTTTGGATAATTTTGTGAAGTGAATGCAACTAGTGACAAGGAGCAGTGGAAGCCATCAGAAGGCCGCCTCGCTGATGACCATTTATTGTGATCGTAGCCTATGGGCTGGCAGTTTGCGGACGACAACATGTTGTAGACAAGTGTCCATCAGCTGGAACGACACGACTGCAATCAATCAAGAGTGTCCTAATCACCTTGCTACCATTGGTCTGACAGCTGTCGAATAGGTGAACCCTCCACGACTCAAATACCTGGAGGACGCGAGGTGATTTTTATCTGTCCATCTGATATTCTCTAATCAATTGGTTCTCGTATTGCCACTTATAAAAGTGCCTGTAATCTGAAATACGATGAACTCCTAACTGTATCCATAGCCCGCAATCTTTTGTTTCTACTGCATTGGGATCAGGCTAGTTTATTACGTACCATTAATCTCACCAGTCCGCTTATTACACTTATTTGTCCGTTTGCAAGGTGATAGTTCTTCTTAAAAGTGCACATCACCCATACCTTAAGGGACATTTCTGTATACTGTATATTCCATTCACTTACAAGATCAGTGTAAATCTGAGCTTTTGTCAAAGTGACATCTTCTGAAAATGCCCATTTACGTTGTGATAAATGAAAAAGAGTAAAGAAACACTGTCGTCGAAAGATAGTCTTATGTCCGGGATCGAGTAAATGATGCGAAAACATGCTAAAACTGCAACAAAGTTTGTTTCTTATTGTATAGCCTATATGCATACAAACTACTAGGTTACATAGTCTGAGATTGGAACATATAGTCTTAATGGGAACCATATCGAAGCATGAAGAATAACACACAAAAAAAACAGTCGAGCGAGCAACACATTGGAAATCCGGGAACAAATCGTACTTAGCTGTTTGGTGGTAGCAGACTCCTGTTGTGGTGGCATCAAGAGAAACGACTGACCAATTTAGTCTATTCGAAGCGAACTAGTACAAAGTTCACTCTGTTGAGGGGATAGAATTTGTTCCATCATATTGTTCAAGTGACCGAAGGACTGTTAATTTTCAATTCACGCAGGCACCTTCAACTTCTTTGAGACCCTCTTCATTGAGTTTCTTATGATAGACTAGTTATAGCGTCTCCACTATTTACCTCACTATGTTCATTCCATGTACATGTCTAGAACGCCTATGTACTTGTGGTTCACGCGTCTTGTTTGTTAGTAAACACCTTCTTACCTACTTTTGTCTTATTTGCACTTTGTAACAATTGCGATTAGAAATATCATTATGCACACTGAAGAAATCCTCATGATTGTAAAAGTTACAGGCTGTATTTTCATTTTATGCAATGCCTGTCTTATGAGATACAACAATTTAGTAACCGAACAATGGTTATGGACTTAATTGACATAATTCGAACACCACCCACAATTGATCCTCAGCCCGCTCGTTTCATAGGGAGACGTTAGATTTAACCTTTGTTCCTCACATATGCCTGTTCCAACAAGCTATCTGCAAATTACTTGGAAAGATGGATCATTTTGAATAGCCTCACCGATCAACTGAAGCATCCAAAAGTGTCGTTCCAGTTTATTTCAACATTTCCTCTTTGGTCATCACAGCGACAGTACGTAGTTGTTTCACTAACGCGGTCGCTAAAATCAGTGTTTTTGTAGTACATTTGGCTGGTATAGGTGGCTCTAATAGTTACGTTTCCGAAATCGTTGTAACTCGTAATCGATGATAGGTAGAGACCGATCCAGCTAGGACACAACACTCGCTTTTGCATGTGTAGAAGTTACTATTCAGCAACATTGTTACGGATCCATTACATGATACTCTACCTCTTATCCACGCATTACGTTGCTAATGATTCTGGCTATCTTTGGGGATATACTCTTAAGATAGTCTAAAAAATTCCCTCTGGGGTGTACATACCCCCATTTTCCATGCTTGATTTCACTCTCTTGATCGCCGCCTTTTTTCGCTTATCATGATTCAATATATAAACCCGTCCTCACGCAGTCCATAAATTTCTGTCTCGACGATGAAAAACTCATCCCGGCAGATTCTAAACCCTTCTTAGAGAGGGGGATTATCCTGTCTCCCAAGTTTCCTCGGGGAGCACAGTTTATACTAAGTTTAAATGAACTTAGAAAGGGATTGATCGTTAATTACAATCAGACTATTAACCGATGCTTTTACTCTGTCTGGAACTGACGAAATAATGGAGAAGGTTGTTCATTACAGCCTCTTCAGTGCACTCGTTTTGTAGGGCGCGTATCATGAAAACCCTATGAAAGTACACATTCTTCAGAGCGTATCCCGTTTGTGATCATTAATGACGTTGCGTGTTTTCAAAGATCCGTTGTGGACTGTATACAAAGGAAAAGCTTGATGGAGTTTTTGCTTGTGTTGTCAATGTCATGATTTGTGGGGAGTATGTGGAAGAACAAGGGGAGAATTAGTAGAAGTTGCCCGGGCGTCGCATTTAGATACGGACTACCTTTCATTCGATAAAAATAGACCCGTATGGCCACCACGATCACACTGTTGGGATATTAAGTTTCAGTGAGTGTCACCGAACCCGACCTTGAAATGTTCAGAACTCTACTTCTAAGCTACTACCATCGGTTTCCAAACCTTTCATACGGACACTTCGTCCTCATATCATAGCCATTCTATAGTTCTGTATCAGCTTGTAAATATCTCAGTGTCTGAGATCTCATTCAGATACTGAAAGTGAATGCACCTCTTTTATACTGAAGTTAACGCGTAAAACCTCTTTCTAGATGATGCTTATGTAGAGTACAAAACAGTTAAATCTCAACAAACTCATTTATTCACTGGCTACAAAGTTTCTTCTAATAATGTTATTGAATTTTTAACCGTAACTTAGGACTGTTTATTCCTACAGGGATGATTTGCTTCATGATGAATCAAATCGGTTGTGATCTATCTCAGACTGATTTAGGCTGAGATGAATTGTCCGTAGAGGAACATGTCTTAGGATGGATTTGGGCTATTACCGTTTAGTGTTACTGATGTAATCACTTCTCAAAGTCTCGTGACGAAGACACTTCTGCCTACGAGATTATCGCAAACCTTAATCTGTCAGTTGATTTCCAATATCGGCCTGGATACATAGGGACGTCAGATCAATAGTGAACGTTGGACCCTTAATGTCTGGTCAGTGTACGCGATGGTGAGTACAGCAAATGGAATCCTCTCATCGTAAACTCTACGGTTATGTGTGGGCAATTTTTATTGCGTTATCATCATCAGACAGCAATATGTAAGTACGTAACCAAACCAAACATTGATTTTGAATGTTTGTATATAGGCGTAGCTATTTTTAGCACTTAGATCCTCTTTCTTCCTGTTCCTTCTCTTCTTCTTGACCAGGCTTGTTTTTTCTTCATGGTTATGTGGCAGGTACGCATCAATGAGAAACGTTGACGTATTGCT
>LUCH01004986.1:6363-21160 GCA_013368495.1 Paragonimus heterotremus
TGAATGCAGCAACCTGCAGAGAAACAGCTGGTCTATAATTTCGAACGGGCCGATTTTTGTAGCATGGGAAGTCGTCTCATGCAGCTCTACATGGACGATATATCAGTTACCTTTCACTACCATCGTACTAAGAATATGCCACACGAGATTGACTCGCAGCACTGGTAATGGGCTATTCACACTCCAACCTCACGAGGAGAACTTGCCGAATTCATGGCAGCTGTGCCTGACTATTTACCAAGTACAGACAATCCAGTAAGCCCAAAGACGCCGAAGCATTCTACAAAATGCATAATCGGAGAAAAAGGGAAATCCATCGCACCCGTCCCCAACGGCAGTCAAAAATGTTCAAAATGGTGAACTCGAGCAGAAACTCTATTTCGAATACATGTGACACTATCGCAAGAACTTACATTCAGCCCCATACTTGCCGCTATCGAATGGCATGGATGCTAGTCGTAGACCGTGAGTGTCTGAGCTGTCGTGGTGGGGAAAATTATTTTCCCGGAAAGACTCGTTTAAATAGCTTGGTACATGGTGTAGAGAGTGAAATCGTCGAAATATGCGTCATTGACTCACATGTCCTTGTTTTACTTGACCATTAATTGAAAACTGTCTTATCGTAATTGTTTTTCGAACATCGATATGGCTGCCATTGTTGTGGCCGATTGCGTGTTGCAATGTTAACACAAGAATGCTGGGGTTGTTTTTAATGTACTTTTTCATTTCTGTCAATTGTTTACTATTTTGTTTTAAGTTGTTCATTTTTTATTTGTAGGAAATGGACTATATGGCGACTGTCAAGACGATGTTTGAGGATCGCGAATTTCGCGTTATTCACGTTCGTGGGACGGGCCGTAGGTCAAAAACTGCTTTCAAGTGTGTTAAGGTACGGTGACAGGCATTCCTGAAAACCATGCAGATTTATTATCGTTGTACGAAGTACAAAAGGCGAAGGAGTATACGCAGGGGTGTGCGACGTGCCTAGTGGGTTGACTGTTGTTAGTTTTAACGAACCAGTTCTCGCGACACATGTTACATATCACGATTTCATGTGGTCCGACGAGATACGTGTCTGGTTGTGAGATCTTTCGAGTTGGAGCAAAGCCACCCTCTCAATCGTCTGCCATGTGTCCCATCCTACGAACCGTGAACTCACCGTCGGCGAATTGAATGAATGCAGCATTTTATTCCAGCACAATACACCAAATGCCGACAGTAAGCAATATGTGGCGGATGTTCACGGGAAGTTTACCACAACCGCTGACGTTGGTAACATCCGCCGCAAGTTGAAGCCTGCAATGTCAAGTGAGTTTGTTACGTAAGCTTGGTCACGGAATGTCAGAGAAACTTGATGAGGTGTTGTCGGTGATTAGTGCTATAGGTGTGGTGCGCATTCTGAGGGATGAATGCAACAGATATGCGCATACATGTTTCGCCCAGAGAATGCAGATTGAACTATTCCGACATTTTCCACATGTTGTGAATGTGGATGCAACTCACGGGAGAAACAGGCACAAGTATGTCATTTTATATTTCCTCATATTTTCGAAGTTGGAAGTTTTATCAGTTCCTAGTGACAGACGGTATGGGACACGGCCGACCCGCGATGTACGGGTACGTTCGTGGTGAGAAGCATGCTTCACTATATAGGCTGTTTGAAATTTTTGGTAGGTGATTGGTTAGCCGATTGTGGTGGAAACTTTTGTCATGGATTAGATGACCGCGCAAATGAGGGCGGCCCATGTAATGTTCGGCTGCAACATACAGCTGTGTTCCTTTCATGTACGTGATGCCGAACGCAAGCATATAAATGGGTAAAATCCGTCCGTCATATTTGTCGAAAGACAAACTCTTCGCAGTCGTTATCTCTTCCACCGAACGGCTACAGTAGACAACGAGAAAGAATAAGTTGCACTCGTACGCTGTTTACCGTAGGTTCAAACGTGATTTGTATATCTTCAGCTGAAGGGATAGGAGGGTTTAGAATTATCTGTTGCCACTGGCTGTGCATCAAGCCGAAGTGGGCCATCCATGCTCAAGGTGATGTTGTCCCCTTCGGCAATAGAACGAACAATAGGGCGGAGAACGCGAACGGACGGTTGAAGAAGAGGGCGCACCCAAGCGACGTCCTAGCCGGCGCCATTCAGAAAATATGGCTCCATGACGGGTGACTTTTGCGAGGGTATGAAATACAAACCACCTGTGGGAGCGACCATCGTAAGGTTGTGGATGTTGACTGGTACGTGAAGACCATTTATCACAGAATGACTACATTCGCAATTCATCTTGCCCAAGACCATCTGAACGGACGGACTCCGCGACTCTTCCGCGAAACGGTATCTGGATGCAAGGTAAGCGGTTCTTTAGTATTCACTTTGAACATGGCGGCTTCGTCGGCAACAAGATGGCGACGATTTCGACGGGGATAGCGTACAGAGCACTCATGGATGTATTTTTCACCGTTTAATGTGGCTTTCATGCATACACATTCTGTCGGTGTTCCGGAAACATTTCTATCCCTACGGTAAGGTCTTGTTTAGTTTCCATTTCCATTTACAAAGGTCACGTCCCCATTCATGAGCGGTGGCTGGCAGAGTACAACTTGGCAATTCGGCGGTTGATAGACCCACAACTTCGGTCGCCTGCTGCAGACAATTTTAACTGTCACTATGGCGGGTGACTTTTGCGAGAGTACGAAATACAAACCACCTGTGGGAGCGACCATCGTGAGATTGTGGATATTGACTGGTACTTGAAGACCATTCTTCACAGAATGACTACATTCGCAATTCATCTTGCCCAAGACCATCTGAACGGACGGACTCCGCGACTCCTCCTCGAAACAGTGTCTGCGTGCCGGGTAACACTTCTCTAGTGATCACTTTGAACATTGCAGTTTCAAGTGCAACAAGATATCGGCGCTTTCATCGTCGATAGCGTACACGGCACATGTGAATGCACTTTTTACCGTACAATGTCGGTGTTTCGTAAACAAATATACCCCTACGGTAAGGTGTATTGTAATGTTCACTTTCCTTTACAGCGCTGAGGTCCCCATTCATGAGCGGTGGCTTATAGAGTAAAATTTGCTAATTCGGCAGTTAGTAGGCCGGCAGCTTCGACCGCTTGCTGCAACCAATTTCAACCGCCATTACAAAGCCCTTAACCATGTACTCGAAAAACTGCATGACTGCAACAGCCGCTTGGTGGTGGATCGCTTGAACACCATCATTGCTTTCGCCAGTAAAACAATGGAGCGGCCTAAGACTGCCTTACCTTTATACTACTTCTCGACGGGCTTAAGCTACAAGTGGTATACAACCGAGATGGTTGAAAAATCCAACATTAGGACTGCCATGTGGACACTGCGGCGACCCGGCACAGATGGAGGGTCATTGCTGTGATGCAGATCAGCTGATTTTTCTATCCAACTATATCCAAATGACAGACATAAACGAGTGTTTATTCTGTAGTAATCAGCTCCAACCTCCGTCGCCTGATAGGTGCACGTTTCGAATCCTTATTTTTGTCGGTCCCATTTACCTCAGCCGTTTTTCGCACTTCCACAGTGATAATGGAGTGCAAGTCTAGCACACCGCCCACAACGAATGTAGGCTTAGACCGGTCCGCTGACAGTGTGACGCTTCCACACGGACTGAAGAAAGCGCGAATCAACATCACCTGGAGCGACCATCCTGTTGATATAATTGCAGAAAGTAAGCCCCTTCATATACGCGTACACAGATTTCTTGCAGATATCACATGCGATGAACGACATGATGGTGGAGATTTCATATGATACACGGTTTCACTCATCCGGGAGAACACCAATAACATATGAAAACTGAAGGATACATTCTGTGGCGGGGAAAAGTGGAGGTAGTATGTACACTTATACAGAATTATCAAACACATAAATCAAGATTCTATCCTCGTGTTTCTGTCCCTAGTGACTTCACTCGTCCACTTATGTGTTTTAACATAGGGAACGGTTTGGCATAACTCGTTAGGTAGGACGAATGGACGGAGCATTTATAGGTCTGTAAACATTGCGTACAGTTCAGCATAACTCATAAGGTAAGATGGATGGACGGAGCAGTTATAGGTGTGTTAGCGTTGAGTACAGTTCAGCATAATTCATAAGGTAGGACGAATTGACGGAGCAGTTATACGTTTGTAAACATTTAGTACAGTTCAGCATAACTCATAATGTAGGACGAAATAACGGAGCAGTTATAGGTGTGTAAGGATGGAGCACAGTTTGGCATATTTTAAGTCAGCTGGACGGAGCAGCTATTAAAGTGAGTAATTACGGCCTCTTTGGGCGTTGATCATAACTTAAGTGAACTTGACGGGGCAGCTAGTAGTGCAAACGCATACTGCATACTTGGACATTCATCATGGTTTATGTCAATTGGATGGAGTAACAAATAATGTGAACGCATACTGCATACTTAAGGGTTGATCATGGTTCAAGTCAACCGGACGGAGCAGCTACGAATCTCAGCGTAAGACGTGAATCGGAATAACTAACGCGTGCAATAATGTCGAAGTGTATTATATAATTTGAATAGAATAGTCAGAAGACACGAATTACGATAAGAATTCATATCGCACACTCTCGTCAGTCGTAAACGTGTGACTAACATGAAAACAAAACAAGACTTAAATGAAACGGTCAGACATACAAACTAAGCTGGATCGTGATTGGCACTCACGGTCACACCCATGACTAAACCTATCAAACCTATGATCAACGCCTCACCAAGTAGTATGCGTTCACATAAAAAACCACTTCATCCAGTACACTTGAGCCATGATCAACGCATCATCAAGTAGAATGCGTTCACATAAGCAAATACTTCGCGCAGTCCACTTAAGCTATGATCAACGGATAATTATGTCGCATATGTTGACCTTACTAGCCGCTCCTTCCGGTTCACTTAAGCAATAATCAACGCCCAAGCAGGTGGTATGCGGTCACACTGATAGTTGCTCCGTCCAGTTCACTTAATCTATGATCAACGCCTAATTATTTAATACGCGTTCACACTGGTAGCTGCTCCATCCAGTTCACTCAACCTATGATCAACACCTCACCAAGTAGTATGCGTTTACATAAACAACTACTTTGCGCAGTTCACTTAAGCTATGATCAACGGATAATTATGTCGCATATGTTGACATTACTAGCTGCTCCGTCCTGTTCACTTAAGCAATGATGAACTGCTAAGTATGCTGCATGTACTCAAGCTAGTAACTGCTCCGTCTAGTTCTCTTAAGCTATGATCAACAGATAATTATGTCGCATACATTCAACCTGGTAGCTGCCCCGTCCAGTTCACCTAAGCTATTATCAACCCCTATGTAGGTGGTATGCGTTCACACCAGTACCTACTCCGTGCGGTCTAAGTAAGCTATGACCAACGTCTGAGTATGTCGTATGTATTGAACGTAGTAGCTGCTCCATCTCGTTTACTCAACCTATGATCAACGCCTCACCAAGTAGTATGCGTTCACATGAGCAAATATTCCGTCCAGTTCACTTAGGTTATGATCAACGCTTAAGTATGTGGTATGCGTTCACATAGGTAACTCTGCTGTCCAGTTCACTTGACCTGTAATCAAATTTGATAAGCAGAATTCGGGAGAACTCAGAATATACGTGTATTTGAACCGTTGGGCATAAGTTCAGGTCAAAAATGAGATGACATACTGGCAGCCGTCAGTTAAGTCTATAGCCGGCGAAACCACAGACCAACTGTCATCGGAACCATAAACGTCCATGATACGAAGATAGGAGGGTTGTAGCTGAAGTGGTAGAAGTGGGAATCAATGTTTTCGTCGGATAAATAATGAATATCAAATTTGGTCATTATCTTTCAGATAAATTAACATTGACTCGCGTACACGTGGCAAGCTATATTCGAGCATAGTCAATAAACAATAAACAAAACAATACGCCAGTTGTTATTGATAGTGTGTGACGTGTTATCCATGTTTAAACTATACCGTAGGTAGAAACAAACAGGTGAAAACGTAGACCCCTTTTCCACTGGGAATACTATGAAGAAATCAAACTGAACATATAATTCAAACGGATAATTAACCAACGACGGTGGCGGCATAGCTTTCATGAGGAATTGCTGTGATATCTCGTGTACAATGCAGTGTAAACGCAACGTGATCGAGGATTACAAATTCAATCATATATAAAACCCACAGGGAATTGAGCGTTTCTGCCTACAAGGTTATGTATTCTACCACGAAAATTCCGACGGCAGCGTTTTCAGGACGTAGAATCAATGAGGAAAGTCAACATGATGTTTTTGTCAAAAAAAATGGCAACATTGTTTCCAACAAAGGTGCAACTGTGGAACATTTCTAGGTATAGCTGATTTTTCTCATTGCAACGCAAATATTATGCTAGATAAGGTATGTATATTTGTCCCATAATATGCGTTTATATTTTTCACGAAAAATTTGAAAAACCTCTTTTCGCGCCTAAATGGCCGTTTTAGACTCGCTTCGGCCTTGAAGCGCCATACCGGCGAACTACAAAATTGCCGTTATAAACATCGTAGTCTTTCCAGCTGTGAGTGTTCTTTAATGGCATCCCTTCAGCAGATCACCTTGTTTCCATTTCAGCGTAGATCCTGATTTCGTGGAAAAGTTAACAAAAGTGATACCAACGAGTGGCGAAGCATGGTGAATTGTTCTAGGGTGAAGTACAGTATAGGCGTTTCTCACGTTTGTAGTATTATAAAAAGCTTAGTACCCACGTTTCAACAACAGTTCGATTGCCGAAATTATAATCAGGATTTCCTGCTTGATCGTGTCGAAATTTAAATAAAAGCATGTGTTTCCACGTCTACGCCGTCGATTTTCATTATATTTTACCTTCATATTTCCAAAATAACGTAGAATGCGACTCTGCGTTATTTTTTTATTAATGCCTATGCAATGGAACTGTTACACATTTCTTATTTACGTCTTCGTAAGATTGAAACAAAGAAATCTCTAGGGAACATGTTTTCAAGATTTTAGATTATGCAACATATCACAAATTTCCAATAAGTTCAATGGGTACGAATTATTTTTTAAGAAAAAGATCACGGAGATATTCGCGGTCTACCGATTACACGCAGCGTCGCCGCTTGTGCGTGGGTTCTTTTTTGGGCGTGTTATTTCATGCATGAATATAATACTTCTGTACACAAATGTTTCTGGACTGAATATGCGAGGAGTTTTCACACATGTTAATAATTGTATATAGGGTACTTTGGTAAGTGTTTATAACGCAGGTGGTTTATGTATTAATGAACAAGCTTAAGTTTGACCAAGTTTGCTTAAGTTTGCCCATTGCGCACTGATCAGTGAGCATTGTATGCGCTCGGTGTATCGATGAGATCTTTAAAAAAGGTTCACTTTTAAATTCTTTAATTGTGTAATTGTAAAACACGTATACTGTCCTGCTGTTGATTACACCTACCTAAGAATTTTTGGAAGTCGAAGAACACACAAGAATGCAATACAATTGCCATCAAAAAGGACTCTCAATCGCTGGATACGACGATGCAAGCCAGTGGTGGATTCCAGTGATCGGTTTGAAGGTGGTGTCCTTACAACAGTACCGACGGAAAGTGAGCGTTTTTCCAATTGTTATTCCTCGTATAGATGAAGTTGCTTACAGAGGAGAGGGGCCTAGCAGCTCTTCAGTCGCATGCGACTCAGGGGAAGGTGGAACAGAGTCCAAAGTGATATTAGGCTTGAAAGAATGGGTATCAGATTATCAGATTCCCAGGGAGCAGTTACGGCGCTGTTGGGAATAATCAATCTTTAGCGACCTCTATGCCAACTGACGTCCGTTCTTTGCTATGTACACTACGTGATTTCACCTCAAAACTGATGACCGGTGGGACTTATGCTTATTTCGGAATGTAAACTGCCCTGCCATGTTTGCTAAATGATACGCCACTGATGAATGCGGATGACCTAGCCATCCAACTGCACACTGATAGCGTTAGACCTTTCAGGTCGTCGAAGTTGCAGTTATGGCCAATACTTTGTAGATTAGTGGAGCCTGTCACAAGGTTCCCCTTCATGGTTGGCGATTTGCTGGTCGAAGCAAACCTTTGAATGTGAACGAATATGTCTGATTTGGTTGCCGAACTGTGTGCTCTGACGTAACACGGAGTAGCCGTCGGTAACCTGCAGCCTAAGAGGCGGTTGATCATCATCTACACTATTTGCGACTCGCCAGCCAAAGCATTTGTAAGACGGAAGCCAGAGCAGACTGGATACGTCAGTTGTGATCGATGTACGTAAAGAGGTGTCCACATTGATCATAAGGTTAAATATCCCTTGACAGACTGCCCAAGCCGTACAGACGAATCATTTTGGTGTGTTAAAAAGCATAGACTGCCTCAGTTTGAGGCCCTACCGTTGGATATGATACGCCATTTCCCGTAGGATCACATGCATTCTGTGTGTCTTGGTGAACACTGGTCTTATTATGACTTGAATCTCTTTACAGCAAAGGTGTACGTTTATCCGACGAACGTTGAGTGACGCACGTATAACCAACGGCGCCAAATACCAGAATAAAGTCAAGTCGCTGGAAACCGTGGTACTGTTGACATAAACAATATAATAAATTACAAAGAACAAACCTCAAATCGCTTGCGTTCGTGGGATAAGGTACAATGATTGGCCGTAATAGGCCGCCATGGGTCCAAAATACACGACAAGCACAAACACAGGCGACCGACAGGCAATGGCGAATCGACAAAGTGCGATCGGATCGGTCAAATGCGTGTCTAAATAGCCGCCCTTTGGGCAGACCGATTAGTCATCGACAGTTTCACGGCGGCCCATAGGAAGGCCGTATTCACCGGGGTGGGTAGGGTGAGAGTGACAGACAACATTGGGTTTGTGGGCAGATGAATAAGGTTCAATGACTGAGGGAGACAGGGTGGACAAATTAGTACTTTTAGATGCGGTTTGTGTGAATAACAATGACAGACGTCTAGTTAGATGGGTTCACGGGGTAAAGTGCGGCTGGGTCAATCGAGGGGAATTTTGACCTCCAAAAGTGTCCTACAGAAGGAGTACGTTTGGAGATTTACGCTGTTGAACACGTTGACTCGAGCATGGCCGCCTGCTCCCGTCTATTTAAAGACGACTTTCCAAGGATTTGTAGGGGATGGTTGGAGTTCAAAAATTGAAAATTATGTGAATTTAGGCAGTTTCTCTATTACTGCGGACCGTGGGCGTCAAAGAGAACTCTGCCTCAGGAGAATTACTCCAATTTTCTCGACTTATCCATAGAGACTCATGTTCTTGCTCATCCGATTTTCAGCAAATCTTTGCTTGACTATGGAAATTCTTGCCTGCCGAAGTTTGTGTACGATTATTTCCATCTATATGGAGCGGGGAAAATAACACACAATGTCCATTCGCTTTTTCATCTAGCGGACGATGTGAAACTTCGTGGCGAATTGAACAGGTTTTCTGCGTTCCCCTTAGAGTCGCACATTTACCATGACAAACGTATGCCACATTCAGCCTGCAATATAGTTGCCCAGTTGTACTACAGGTGGAAAGAAGAATTTACAATGGCGAAAGTGGTTGAGACTGATCGGCCGTTGCTTGTTGAAGCCCACAACAAGGAATCCAATAAACGAAGGTTGTGCCTTAACACCTAATTTATTTCCACCACCAGTCCCAATAATGTGATTGTTGCACACAACTTGTCCCGCGTTATTGTTGACATTGACACTGTTGACCCTAACCCATCTGTTCTGTGGCGTAAGCGTTTCCTAACTATTACTGACTTCTGGGGGCATGGCATTGCGTTTTCCACGTTGTACATATTTCAAGCAAGCGATGTCAACGATCAATTGTATCTTGTACTTTTTCTGATGTACTATGTAAATGCTTTCTGCTTTCAGCGTCCTCCAGTTCACTCGTTATTCCACTGTTACATACGTTCCACAAAATTTGATAAACATGAACCAGTGAAACTAGTCCGTGTATTCTTCTTCTGCTAGACTGAAGGGTGTTAACAACAACTAGCGAATTGCTATTCATTTTCGACCTGAATGCAAATTAACACTCCACATTTTGTACATGTGTTGTAAATATTTGCCATTAATATACTTACTTTTCTTAATTATACCAGTCGTTTTTCCTTAAGTGGCATATTGACAAAGGCCTTATTGTAACGGCTGGTTAGGTTTTAGGGTTACAGGGGAAGTGGGGGGATATAACTGGGATGACTCTATGAGGCAGGTTGATAACCGGGGGGAGTACTAGCAAAAACAGCTGATTTAAGCGCGCGTTTTGCTGGGTTGCTGTTGCTCTGTAAAAACCCCGCGTGTGGTTGGCTTAAAAAACAGCGGGGAGAGCGCTTTCGCTGTGGACACCGCGCTTTTCCCCCGACAATTACACCTGATTGGCCGCTTGACAAAAAAGCAGGAATAGGCGTGGAAAGAGGAATTGTGTTCATAGGGCAGCGTACGTTCTAATTTCATGGAAAAATTAACAACAGCGGTACCAACGAGTGGTTATGTATGGTGAATTGCCCTACGTTAAAGTTGGTTATAGGCGTTCCTCACGTTTGTAGTTCTATAAAAAGCTTAGTACCAATGTTTCAACAACCGTTCCAATGTCGAAATTATAACCACGCCTTCCTGCTTAATTGCGTCCAAATTTAAATAAAAGCATGTGTTTCCACGTCTATGCCGTCGATTTTCATTATATTTTACCTTCATATTTCAGAAAAAACGTAGAATGCGCTTCTGCGTTATTTTTTATTAACGTCTATGCAGTTGAACTGCTGCACATTTCTTATTTACGTCTTCGTAAGATTGAAACAAAGAAATATTCAGGGAACAGATTTGTAAGATTTTAGAATTTGTAACATATCACAAATTTTCAATAACTTTAGTAGCTAGAAAGCATTTTTCAACCGGAAGATAACGCAGATATCCACGGTCTACGGAATACACGCATATGATATACCATCGTGTATCCACGTGGAATTCAACACTGCGCGAAAGGGTTACTAACCACCCAAGAAGGTTACAAGGCTGCAAATCTGCATTGGAAGTTGTTCCATTGTTACAACTGACATGTAATGGATGATACATCAAAAGAAGTTAAGGGTTATAAACCACAACTGAAACTTTATTAATCGCAATATGACATGCTATTAACAGGTGTGCAAAATGGGGATAAAAACAAAACGCGAATGAGTGGGAAAGAGCAAACCCTCAGCGTTAATGCAAGACGCACTAGCTATGAAAACGTCGGGTGATAAATCATTTACAAGAAACATGCAAATGGTGAGAGGAAAAATATGAATGAGGGAAGGTCGGAATGTGGTAAAGAGACGATAACACACATCTATTGTCAGAAGTGAAATTGCATACATCAACGACTAACAATGGACATCATTAATAACGCAGCGTAGTTTGGGCGAGTGTTTGAAGACAAAATAGACCCCTTTATACACACTGAGCGTCCAGGCGAAAAAGGCAATGGATGGGGGTACCCACATCAGAATGAAAGACCTAGATGAGAGCGGAAGCGGGATGCTTCTCTGATGAACGCATGTACAACTGTCCCACTGTCCGCTTGGCCCATTAAACATTGATTTTAATCTACACATGCAGGACTCAAACGGAAAAGCAGAGAAGTTACTCAGTGAACCATGCGTGGCCACTCCATCAGCAAGGTGTTCCAACGAATGCACGTTATATACCATCTCTGCCTTACCACACAACGAACAATAATTCAACAAAAACACGTTCATTAATTGTTTTGCAAAGTCATGACATGTAATACTAAGGGTGGGGTGATATAAAATATATATATATATTTACAAACAAGTCTAAAAGTTCCTATACTTACACTTGTCCAAGATGTTCCGCAAAGCAACCGGTCCGACATATAACAGGAATTATCGACATTCCGTAGCTTTCCAAGCCTTGAATTCTGGCAGTCCGTAGTACTTGCGAGGGAATTCACAAGACAGGCTCTTCCGGCATTCTAAAATCCTTTCGTTCATTCGTTGGAGGGCTTGTGTGCCTATGCGAACGTTTCGGGAAACCGGTCTTGATATCCAGTTATTAATCATGCGGCGGACAACACCCAGACACACTGAATGCACATAGTCAATGGGGGAAGTTGAGATCATATCGACGGAGAGCGAAATAAATGGGGACAGGAATGTGAGGCCTGCGGTGCGAAAAGATGCGTCTGTTCGAAGGAAACCAGTTTGGTGCGTGAACGTGACTTTCCCTTCACAGTACAATCCTCGTTGGTCGCACTTATCACAGCCATAGTATGCACAGTGCCCACGTACCTGTTCAACGTACGAGCGAGCCAGTGTATCACAGATTACCGCTTTTAAATTGGCCGTAACCGGAACATTGTCAATAAGTATGCCATTGCTTAGCACTTCACGCAATTCTTGTATTACCTCAGAAAGATTTATATTTGCGTTTTCCGTTTTGCTGCTACCTCCGTACACACCAACCACAAACGGTTTAGTTACGATCGGCTTATTCAGGCGACAGAGAACAGGCCATATTGTGAGCCTTCCGGCATCCGTTAGTGATAAACCATTCACATTCTACAGGATGCCAAAGGAAGTCACATGCTGTAGCCGCCCGCTTACAATAGCATTCAGTGTCATTAACCAAATCTAAATGAGCATATTCGCCCGGATAAAGGGCACGTATGGGCGAACTTCTCGGCGTCGTTAACAACGTTCGGGCAACGACGGGTAATTCCGGTAGTCTTTCCTTCAACGTGCGTAACAGTCGTGTCACCTGCTTTTTAAGAGTGTTACTGGAAATTGCCCGGTCCCGTAGGCGGTCGACGATGCTAGCGTTGAGGAGCCCACCTCCCGGATCCTGCGCGCCAGTTCCTGTTATGTTCTCCGGTAATTCTGAAATCAATCGTCTTACTATCATTACGGTTTAAATTACTTTCAGATAGCGGCTGTGATATACGTTCCTGTACGGACCCATTTGTGGAAGCAGAATGTTGGGAAACGTTCACATTATCCAACAAATCTTGAAGACTGCGATGGAATTCAGCAAGTGAACGTCGCACGTTTCGATAAATGGTGGAACGGCTGGTTAACACCTCAGAAAACCACTAGGGATTTAAGAAAAATATTGATGTCTCTTATTTCAGCATTATCGTGGTGTTGATCAGACATAATCACAAGATCGGCGATACGAGTACACAACAGACACGGCCAACAGGGTGCAAATTTGAGCAACGCGGGCGTGAATAACCAGAGCGGTTAGAGTTTGGTTAAACAAGTAACTGGTTTATACGTACAACGAATACTTCTTCAATTTCAATGCAAACCGTTTGTGTTTGTGTATTATATAAATAGGCACTGTAATGGCGAACAGGCGATTACATGTATTTTCGCTAACCAGTTGACACTGTTTTTAGACTTTACGAAAACGTTTGATAAAGTTGATCACAATATACTACTGGGCAAATTGGTTTATATGAGCTTATGCAGTGAGGTTTGTTTTCGGCTCAAACAACACCTATCCTGTCGGGCGTATGTAGTTAGAGTTAATGGTGAGCTATCCAAGCCGTTCAACACCATAACTGGCGTACCGCAAGACTCCATGCTGGGCCCTCTACTATTCTTAGTCCATGTTAACGATCTCCCAGACGTGAGTAACTCCTCCGTTGTAATGTATGCTGACGACACGAAACTATAGTGTGCCCTACACAGCGTTGAAGACGCAGAAGACTTTCAAAGAGATCTAGATGCCCTGCATCTGTGGTCCGTGGAAAATCAACTGCCCTTCAACATCTCCAAGTCAAAGACTGTGCACGTTCGTCATCACAGCACTAGAACATATCACATCGGTGGAGCTACCCTGGCCACTGTCCACCAGGAGCGCGACCTAGATGCTGTCGTTACCTCAGACCTCTCCCCTAGTACTAACACTATGCTGCTGGTAAAGAAAGTTGGCAGCAGGTTACCTATGCTTAGTAGGATCCTTGGAAATCTTTCAATCGATAGATTCTCAAATATCTACAGCACACTGGTGAGGCTACTGCTAGAGGTCAACATTCAATCGTGTGCGCCGTACTAGTAGAAAGACGTCATTGTTCCAGAAGCAATCCAGAGACAAGCCACAAGGAGGGTTGAGGGTCTGTTATCCTTGTCGTATGAAGACCGTCTCTCGAAGCTGGAACTATTCCCCCTAGCCTACAGGCGTCTGAGGGGTGACCTTATATTAATACACAAAATCTTATGCTCTCTGAGTCACCCCAATAAAATATCTTTACACTCGCCGATACTGTGAGTCTCAGGGGCCATAAGTACAAGATCTCCACACCACGTAGCACCCTTTTATGCAGACGACATAGTTTTTCTGTCCCAGTGCGTTCGACATGGAACTCACCTCCTTCGACGATTGTCATGGCAACGTCAGTCGATACATTTAAAAGGCAACTAGATGACTGGATTACCTCTAGATGGCCGTTGACAGTCGGACACGCATAGCCCCATGTACCTACATCGTTGTCACTTCTTTCTTCTCTCGTCTCTTCCCATTTTCTCCTACCTTCCTCGTACAGTATCCAATTTTCGCTGTTACACAAAAAAACGGCGCACCCTCCCTAGGTGCCCGACTGTTGCTAGTTGCTTCAACGCTCAACACACCTCACATACTCTTACCACTTCAGCAGTTCACTTGTTCGGTGCGGACGGACAACAACGCCGATGACCTAAAAATCTGGAATG
>LUCH01004986.1:33923-52515 GCA_013368495.1 Paragonimus heterotremus
TCTACTCCGAGACATCGGGAAACCTTTTGAAAGTGCTCCTTTTCACAGCCGTTGCGTAACGCAGCTCGAGCAGAGGACTTTGGACGGGGATGTTTTTCATACCCACAGAAGAACCGTTTGCCAGTCGACGGGCTGGAGGCTGCCACATCAGGTATTTTGGCAGGGCTGGGCGAGTTTTCCGAGACCTCTGCTGCAGCCGTGTAGGTGTTAGTCGGAGCAGACTGGTATAATTGGCGCTTTTTCCGTCACCTCAAGCGATCTAGCCTGATCAAAAGCAATCTGAAAGCTCAACGCTTTCTGTTCCAGCGGTCTATGTCGAATCTGGCTAGACAGTGGACCACTTATGAAGGCATCTGGGTTCTGCTCGGCTGTAATGGCTTCAAGGTTACAGTCTTTCGCAAGCGGCCTCAGTCCTTGAGCAAACTGGTGCAGTGTCTATCCATCTCCTTGTCTTTAACTAGCTGACAGGTGGCGAACAAATATTTAGTTCTTCGGCTTTGCCTAGAGACCTCGTAGTATGGAGACTGCATCATCATAAATATCGCATTCGGAGACCAACGGTACTCCTAACCCTGACATCCATGGATAGAGCCCAAAGCTAAAACCGATGAGATTGCTGATATATATTTGAACGAGAAGCGGCGGTCAAATTTTCTAGTAGAACGCCATTTGAGACGGATATAGCCCAAGACGGCTGCCCGTAAACGCGCGTTTTGTACTGAGCTTCGGTAGACAGTGGTTTCAACAAATTGCCCAGGTCACTGGGCGGGGACAGCCCTGGAGTGCACATCGGGCAACCAAGTGAAGGGCAGCCTTTAGGTCCCGAAACGCCACTACTGTTGTCTAAGAAAAAGGGTGTCAATTATCCCATGTCTGCCGCAAGGCCAGAAACCTGCTTGATTCTCTTATCTAACTCATTATGTTTCAAAATCCATCGCGACCCGTGATTATTGTGGATGCGAGTTTTACAAACGTATTTAGTCAAGAAACTAGTATAGTGTCACGTAAGGAGTCGTCCCGTTTATGCCACGTGTATTTGGTTCAGAAAAATTGTAACCTTGAAATGCAGGTCTTGTCCCTCTGGAAACCGATGGATGTTAGTTGAAATGATTGAAAAAGGACAGTGAGCAACAATTACTTCCTTCGGAATAGTCAAGTCTAGCATACGGATACGAACGTCAGCTTCATTTCACAAGCTTCGGTGTCTTCGATTTTTCATGAGTGCTAGCCCCTTGTTTTCCACATCGTCCGTTTGCAGCACCTCCTGGGTTAGATTGGAATTGTCAGTCAGGCAGTATACTGTGTGGCATCCAGGGATGGTAGTTCTAATAACAAAACTTATTTTCGTAGGACGCTACTGGCTTCTTTGGATCGACATCCAATTCCTCAAAGGACAGTCACCCTAGTGGAGGTTCCGTCTGATAGGCCCCTGAATCTGAGCCTCAACTCTGCGTATATTGACGAATTTCATCTTTTCAGCAGAATAACGTAAGTTTTCTCAATCTATGAACGGCACCCTGATGGCACAGCGAATCATGTAGCTCGTCCTAGTACATGTTTTGGTAAATGACACGCAATACCTATGAGACAATGTACCGACTGCTTGGTTTTCTCCCGAGCGATGCGCAAAATCAAGGCCGTATCACGAATGTTCGAGACCCCTTGGTTAACACCGATCGTTTTCTAATGTTTCCATTGGATTGCCAGGGGGTCTTGGTCAACACAGTTGGAAATAACTAATGTCTTCTTTTCTTGATTGCTTTGACTATAGCTCATTATTTCTTCTTAATGGAAGAAGAACATCAGTTGCTAGATGAAAAGTCTATGGAAGGAACGGTTTCATTTTGCTTCAGAGTAAAAACGATAGCAATGTCCGAGACATCAATCTGCTACTAAAGGTGATTAGTGACTGACAGTGACCACGGTTTTCTTCAGGCTGGTTTTAAGTTGCTCAAGTGATACACTAGGATCGTGCTCCAGGGAAAAGGTTCGGTTTCTAACCAGCGAGCAAATTTTGTTGGAAAAACGAAAGGTCGCCGGTGGATAATAAACAGAAGCCCACAGCGCATCGCGACTTGATGTTTTTTAGTAGTGGTACATCGCGGGGCGGTTGCAGTCTTTTGAGTTCTGGTTTGACCAACCGATGGCAAACCTGGTACTTTGATGGCCTTACTTCTGGGGCAGCGATGACATTTCTTTCGGTTGATTTTTGGGCCATATCTTTTGGCTATATCGGGGATCGTCATCAGGTTTTTGTCATGACGTTCAGCATTTGCACCGCGTAGTTATATTACCAGTGTGGACAAATGTGATGCGCAATCCGCCATCCTTGGCGTTTTTGTTTTTTACTCTCCGGAAAACTAGCAGTTTTGGTCGCCCCAAGTGGTTCACGGCGAAGTTGGTAGAGGTTTCCTCAGGAAGTAGAAATAGAGAATAAGATCCAGGGAGCATTGAGCTTCTTCGCTGAAACGAAACGAAAAAAGAGAACCAGCCGAAAGTACAAATTGTTGATGGATCATTCCAAGGGACCACACCTGTTCGAAATCAGGTGGGCATTTCTCCAAGAGCCGATTACACACGTTGTTAGGTTGCTCTCCGCAAATAACTGTGGCCCGACGTTCGTCATTTTGACTTTGTGTAATAGTAAAGGCTGAAGATGCAGTCTTTAGTCAGTGATCTTAGTTATTGAAGGAACTGGTTAAAATTCTACCCGCTCGATCGTTCGCATGCTGATAGAAGATGACAGAACTCCATTCGATGGTTTCATCTGCTCCCAGTTGTGGGATTGTCGTCTTCGAATGTCGTACACTACGCAATGCATTCATAACCAGACAGAATCGCAGTTGGCGAGTAAGGGACTAATGAGTAATCAGGGATTTAGTTGATTTTAAGTTGAACATCATTCATATTTGAGGACAGCCTTCACATTCAGACACGCTTTACAGCAGGAAGTGATTGGGTTCATGAGTTTCCGTGGTAGTGAATTCGTAAATGTAAGGTGCCCATGATCCATTACTTCAAGGGTGCTTCACAGCTCGAATCAGCACTGAAACGTTGCGACCGTAAGAAGCTCTTTATTTTGGAATCTTTCACTGAATTAATAAGTAAATAACTGAATACGATATGAGAAAATTATTTGCCCACAAACTAGACTATCCTTTTAATCCCCACGGTGTGCAACTGCAAAGAAAAGGCGGAAAACGCACGTACATGGTGTATGTTGTTGAACAGATCACGTTATAAAACAAAAATACGTGTATGATGAGGACAAAGAATTGAAGTTACTTTGCGTTGTATTGATTGAATTTCATCTATAAAGGAGTTCTATTCTGGTACCTTTACTTTCTTCCTCCTGAGCGCAAGACCTCGAATCAACAGCCACACAGAGCTAGGAGTACCACAGTTACGTCCATAGTTTTATGTGAAGACTCTCTCATAAGATGTACTTGTAACAGCACATATAAGCTACCTGATGTTCGTAAAGCGTCAACTGGACCAATCGCCAACTGAGTGATGCACAGGTTGGTACACAACATAAACCTTATAGTTTCTCATAAAGCCTCTTTCAAACCTTCAATATGGCCATTAACCTGACGACTATAAACTGTCGCCCGACGTGCCGTTGAACGTTTGTACCGTAAAGCGTTCAGTCACTCGGTGGACACAAGAACCGCTATCTGACCAACTGCAGGCCGACATCCTGAATAGTATGAAATGTTAACAGGAACAGTTTATCACAATGGAGGATATCGGTTGGGTATGCAACTGTAAGCAGAAAGCAAGATGGTTCGTCAGTTTGTTGACTGTTTTCGATTATGGGGCTTTTCAAGGACAGCATTTAGACAGTCAGATGGTCGTTCAGGCTTGATGATTTAATCCAGTAGAGGCTGGTAAAACTTCGGTTTGAGCTCACAACAACGATCACATTTCGACCTCATATTTTTGATTTTTTCTTTAGACAACGGCAGATTTTTGGAACGAACGAACTGCTTCATGCGGATGATACCGAGATGACAGTGAATCATGGTGCTGTTTCTGATCCAAACCACTGAGCATGACAGTGCAATAGCAACGTGAGAATATATGTGCACCTTGGCCTGTAAGTGACACCCCAGTAGAAGAGGATGGTTCAGTTCATCAGCGTTCGGTGTTGTCCTTTTTGGCTTCTCTTTAATTTTTAACATCCGTAAGTATGATGGTATTAGTGAACGACCGACTTGAAGTCATTCCTGGACAGACTGTCTCCACTTTCGGACCGCTTCGATTATGGTGTACCCTATTCCCACCGAAAGGTACTGTCTTTCACTGGATGCCAAACTACGGGATAAGGAAGTCTCCAATCTCCTATTTTGGCTCAGAATGGCGACAGTGGCCTTATCGGAAGCATCGGTTTGTATAATCGACGGTACTCCAAGGCACAACTGCGTATTCGAGTTCCTGTTTTAAACCCTCAGTGATATTTTTCAGCGGAGACGACCATTAGTTCTTTATTATGAACGAGAAGATTGGTTTCATCAGATTAATGGGCAAACATTACTGTTACCCGTTGTTATGATTTTAGGTCGTGGTAAGATCAACTGAGGCGGTGATTTCAGTTATCCGTGGTTTGGCTTCATGGTACCTTGCGAAATCTCGTTTTCGGAAAGCGTAATTTGTTCCGCTACTGGTACACTTTTCTTTGAACAAAATGCCAAGCTCAAACGCGACCATCGGAGAACGATCACTTTTCTCTGTGAACTTAATAAAATCTTTTCGGCTGATTATAACAGCCAATGGTTTCCTCGGCGTATTTCTGTCATTAACCTTCTAAAAATAAGGGGCACCGTTGGTTTTTCGTAACGGGATTTTGCAAAACTGGCCGTTTACTACATTTCAAACGCTGCGTATGTGTGTGTATCTGATGGTAGACATTCCTTTAGTTTAACGTAAATCTCGTACGCTGCATTTTTTTAGTCGTTTTGTTCAGGTTGGGTAAGATATGAATCAGTTAATTGTTTTATTCTATTCAACCACCATCCGTTTCTTGCGTTTGTCTGTGAATGTGAATAAAACCTGGTCTCTCCCTGATGAGGAAGACCGTGATGTCTTCTCGTAAAAGGTGGTTTGTCTTCAGGTTAATAGCGTCGTCTGCAGAACAATGGCGTTTGGGCTTCGCCACAATGGACCTGTTGTTGGGTGTTGGGTTATAAAGCAGTGATAGCGTTCCAACTAGGACTCTGTTGGGAACACTTTCAGAGAAGGGCGGATTCACTTTCCCAAACGACGTTAGCGGTTCTCATGCGTACTAAAGAAGCTGTCTTCGGAGGGTGCATCTGTGTAATATTGTATGCTTCAAATGGCGGTAAGGGCTGCGTTCACATTCTACTAACACCGGACAACATTTGATAATGAGGTTCCTACCGAACTGGTGCTGTGAATGTCCGCTTTCCAGAAATGTAGTAGCGGCAATGAAGATGCAGCTTTCTGGATTGCCTGTATCCTCAAATACCCGCAGTTCGAATCCACTGATTGATATCTGAGTGGCAAAACCTGTCAAGCATTCAGAAGCCATAGTAGTCATTATCGAACTTGGGGAAGGCGGTGGTTTTTGCTGACAAACTGAATAAGCAAAAAGAAGGTCAGGAGGCGGGTGTTTGGCAATGATTGTCAAACGAGCTCTTTCGTTCAGTCCTTACATTTGCCCAGGTTAGGTTATGTACTAATGATGCCAGCCAGTCGTCTGCCACACCGAACACTGTTTGCCGACGCTGTGACCGACTGGCGTAAGGTGTGAGGTGAACAGATGATAACCTGGCGTAGATAAATGAAATCGCTCACGAAGGGGTTGGTCACTGTAGATGGGGTTTGCATCACGGGCTGGGGACCTCGCGACTCACAGAGTCGGAGCCTGGAGACGTTAGGTGAGATGGCTGCTAACCGAACTCATTGGCGTGAATATTGTGGCCGTTTGGCCGAGTTGTCTATAAAGTGAGTGCATTTAATGTCGCTGGGTAGTGAAAGTCGTAAGGAGGCTGTTATGCTGATGACACTGCTGTAACTTACAGCTGGGTTGTTTTTTTGCAAGGTGTAGGCACCTTCATGTTGACTGTTTGAATATAGGCGTATCCATTTTGAGTGGTTATGTCTCTTCTTGTTCCCCTTTTTTTCTTCTCCTTCTGTACAAAGCTTGCTTTTCTTCTTCGTGGTTGTGTGGTAGTTAGGCATCAGTGTAAACCACTGATGTATTGCTGTCTATGGTGATGGTGGTGATGATGAGACTGAGATCGTTAGACTTCTGTTTTTTCGTCGTGAAACAGACGTAATAGCTGTAGTGGCGAAATCAAAATTAAGAACAGTAACGGCAGTTGACATGTTGCACGACAAACCTTGCGACTTATCTGTGTTACCTCGTCTTGTATTATTTCAGCTAAGTTATCAGCGAGGTTGATGAATGCGCGTGTTGCCTTCGCCAATTTTTTTTTCATGTCTTAGAAGGGGCGTCCGATTGCCGTCAGAATGAAGGGTTTGTACCGTCCGCCTACAATCCATTTTGCTTTGCGATTCGGAAAGCAGTCTGCTCTCGCAGAAGCTTCGAACGAAATGCGTTTCGTTGTCTTTGTCTTTCATTCAACCCGCTCCAAG
This sequence comes from Paragonimus heterotremus, assembly GCA_013368495.1. Taxonomy (NCBI): domain Eukaryota; kingdom Metazoa; phylum Platyhelminthes; class Trematoda; order Plagiorchiida; family Troglotrematidae; genus Paragonimus; species Paragonimus heterotremus. The sequence goes on from LUCH01004986.1 coordinate 40,545, forward strand.
CGGAATGATCGTATGAGCACCGTTGACTTTTGCACTGACATTTTTCGAGCCATTGCTGTCGAGCGATCAACCGGTCAACTTTCGGATATGCGTGGTCTTTGGCGGTTGTGTCACTTATTCCAATAATGTTTACTGAATCGGCCACCGTTCACTGAGACTACCAACGATTGACTCAAACTACTTGATGGTCAGGCGACGGTGTAGCTCTGAGGTAGAAGGCCTTATAATTTTGTCGAGTATGGTCCACAAATGTTGCCAGCTTGCTCAGAAGCGTAGGAGTCACTTGTTAGAAACGCTACTCAACTTGACATTGTGTTCTGATCGATGGTATGCTTGCATGCCTATTTCCGTTTTCTCTTAGTTTTATCCACTTTTGCCTGTCTCCTTTTAATGAAATTTAGAATATTCCTGGTCACTGTTGTGGTGGACGTTGATTCACTGTCATCCGATCAGTCTCATTTCCTCTTTTTTGTGTATATACTCAGCTCTGATGCAACCTGTCCCCCGACAGTGTCTGTATATTGTTATAGTCGGGTTAACAGAAAGTAGTAGATGTCACTCTGACTGCTGTGAACAAATGGGTTTTAATACTTGCTCCTTAACTTACACCCAGTGGCTAGTCTTTTCTAGCAAGCAGTAAACGTGGGCAAAGTCAAGTCGTTCATTTTGTCAACTTCAAAGTACACTCCATATGCATCAGTGGACACGTTTTGTTTCATACTTTTTCCCCATCGTTTTGTCTGAAATTGTTTGTTCACGTAGAACCACATTTTAGACATGGTATATACTATGAGCACCATGCTCACAATCTGCCCTACCCACATATAGTGCGTGAGTAGGGTGGATTACAAGCACGATCCCTACCCTTAACTATTATGTATGGAAGATATATATATATATATGGCAGATTGTAAGCATGGTGCTTATAGTAAATACCATATCTAAAATGTGGTTCTGCGTGAACAAGCAAAAATGTAACTTGTGTTTCGTTTTTTATTTGTTAATCTGATATTCCGGCCAGTGCTTCCTCGTTTGCTCACCATTTCGTCTTATCTTGTCTTTCAGGGTGTGCAGTGCTGGTTTTAGTTTGGTCATTTCAGGAAAGCAACAGTTTGGAACATGCCGGAAAATACCTCAGTGAAGGCTCAGAAAGGTAATTTGTTTGTCTCAGTGTTCAATCTCTTAGGTGTTCAACAAAACGAACAAGAGTTGGCGTCTAAAACTCTCCGGATTCAAAACAAGCGGTTCTATCTTGATGTCAAGCAGAATCGTAGAGGTCGTTTCGTCAAGATAACCGAAGCTGGTAATGGTGGTCAAAAGTCGCGCATTCTGATGTCCATTGCTGTGGCGCTCGAAATGCAAGAAAAGGTCAACAAATTGAGTGACATTTATAGCCAACTACCCTCGCATAACCCGCAGAGTTTGGCTGAGGACGGTCGTCTTGCTTCGGATACGATTGTGCGTGACAGCAGACGTTACTATCTGGATCTCAAAGAAAACGAACGTGGTCGTTTTCTGAGATTAGCTATGCTATCGATGGGTACACGCGAACAGATTGCTATTCCTGCTCAAGGGATGATTGAACTGCGTAATGCTCTGGCAGATTTGACTCATGAATATGCTGGGGATTCCGAAAATGGTTAGTTTGCCATTGATTACTTGCTTGGTCGTACTGATTAAAAAGTTGCTGAGTTCATGGGGGCTCATTGTTAACGACGCTGCAGTTTATCACGCACTAACGAGTTAGAGCCCAGCTATTACGACTGCTCTTGCGTAGGTTTGGCGGCCTAATGGCATTCAATCCACTTCGTATGTCATACAGCGGCGAATCCCTTGCGGCGTTGACGGGTATGTCTGCGGATTTCCATATCATTCAGCCGTAATTTGGGATCTTTAAAATAGTGGAATTTCTGGCAAATAATTCGTTGATTTTATTGTTTCTCATTTGACGAAATACAAGAAGTCTCCGTCGAGAACTCTATCTGATGGCTCACCCTTCTAAACGTCTGTTTGCATCCCCAATATGATCCAGGCACAAGCGTTTATTTACCAGCCCCTGACTGCTCTTCCATGGCTCGATTTAAGTGCAAAGCCAATCTTATTCTTGTATTATTGATGAACTTAAATCAATGGCTTTTTAATCGATACTGACTGTGGGTATCTACCACACCACCTAGGTCCTTCATTTGTATGTAATTAACTGCCACTGAATTAATTAGTCCTCATTTGGAAGTCTATGCGAGGAGCCGAAAATCCACTTCTCAAGGTCCATAATGCATATCGTTGACTTGTAATAACTTATTGTGTGTACCGTGTAGCCGTATTGAACTGCTACACAAAATTTAAATTTCCAACATACACATCAAATGTTTGGCGTCATGTGGATCACGTCACATGTTGGTTAGATATTAATTCGGTGCTAAAGCCGGAACAAGGACTTTTTCAATAATCTGCATGCAGATTCTTCAAGACCTACATCCTCGCATTGCTCATCCTTCACTCAGCGCCCTCGTGTACATGAAAATACCTCACTGAATGACCGCTTTTTAAAGTCATATTTTTGATGTAACATATTGCTTACTTTTACAGATACGTTTTCTGATTTGCCCGAGTCGAAGGTGATGTTTGTTGGCAACAAGATTTTTTATTTCGATGTGGGCTCCAACCGATACGGTGTCTACTTACGCATTTCCGAAGTGAGAGCGAATGTGCGCTCCTCAGTTACTATTCCCGAAGAGCATTGTAGTCGTTTCCGTGATATCATTTCTGAGCTGGCTAGCAAAATGTCCGAACAGAAGGTGGTCAACGGGCTGGAAGTAAATGGGGATGCTGAAAACAAACCTGAGATTGCTGAAGTGGACGAAACGCCCACCGTTCTGGCGAATGCATCAAACCCTGGCGAGCCTATAGCTGTGGCCTGATGCATATCTCATGATCTACGAATAATGCGACTAGTTTTCGTAGACATTGCATTTGTTTTTATGGTCTATTTCTATGAAGCATGCCTTTCAAGCCTGTTACATCCAATCCTATTGATTCAAACCCCTCATACTTTGTATATCTTTCATTGTGTCATAGTTTTGATACCGTTAATATTTATCCTGAAATTCATGTTTTCTCATGAAAATTTTATCCTGTTCTTTGTTCCGTAATCAGCTGATCATTAGCATTTCTTCTCATTTCTAATTTGTTGTTGTTTGCAAAATGTACTTGTTTGGCTGTTGATCAACTGATTTTTCAAAGGATTCTGCAGGATGTTTGGGTACATTTGCCCATTTTCTTTGCATTGAAAATCCAACTGTTGTGCTCTCTATCAGTTTCTCATTTGTTACTACTAGTCACCTACACACATGCATGCCGCAGTAGGTTTTGTTTCGGCTTACGCGGAGTCTGACGATTACGTTATGCTCCGGGGTACGCGTAAAGTGGATGTTTCTGCGATTAGGGCGATTCTGACTAGCCTTGTTATCTTCCCACTTACTGAATGGTTAGGATGTTTGCAGTTCATTTTATCGTCATCGACCGCCGCCACATGAACCGAATTTAAGTGATAGTACTAGGTCTTGATGCGCAGGATTTCGTTTCTACTGTTATGTCTACTAGCCGACAGGATCACCGTGAAGTAAGTAGTAGTTCCTAGCCATGGCTGGGAGTGTTGCTTTCACTGTTAACACTGTCAAGATTGAAGACCTTACACACACCGCGTATCCACGATCGCGGTTCAGTGATGAATATGTACATCTCTATGTATCTAATCACCATCTAACCGCAAACGTACGTGGGTACGCGGTGGGGGGTCCTTCGATTCTATGGAATGACAGACTAACGAATAGACACAAGTGTACAAATAAATAGATGATTAAAGCAATTTTAGGGTAAGAGTTGACAAGTTTACAGACATTACAACATTGCCGTGTTCGTGAACTTTTCCAACCAGCCCTGTGGATGGTCAAGTAGTCACCAACCCAATGAGTGGTATCTCCTAATCTTGTTCAGTGAAACAACCAAGACTGATATAGTCCACTGTAGTGAACAGATGGGTTTAGAAGGAATACAGTAACTCAGTCAATGTTCATAGTAGAAATCCGCCCCAATAGCTTCAATGTCGATTTTGAATTGTTCCTCTTTGATCGACGTACTAAGTCATGCATTTTCGGCTCTTCCGACGCGCTAAAATAGAGTTGGATCGCGATAACAACGAGTTTATGTGAGCTGGACGTAAAACGTCTGGTGGTAAAGTGTGTATATTAGGTCGGACAATAGAAATGTAGCTCGCGTATCCTCCCTAAACGCGCATCTTTTAAAGTGTTTCCACATTTCGTCTGTACCACTCCTACCTTGTGTTTCTGTGCATGCTACCGATCTAATATGTGACAGCCTAAAAGGAGCACTGCAATATATCCTCTGGCATGTGTACAAGCCCACTATGCCGCAGCCGTTCCGGTAATTGGCGGCTGTCGAACATGCTCGAAGTGGCTCCGTCTAATTGTATGGCTTAACACTGACACCGCCTACATACACTCATGCAACAATTGATTGTTTTCCTGGTGTACTTGATTCTGTGCCTAGGAGCAGTAAATGAGACACAAATTCAGGTTAACTGGCGGTTTAGTTCAACATCATGAGAGAGCGATGATCACAAGCCAACAAATCAAAAAACTTCCGGAACTACGCACTACTTAGAAACCTGCCGCCAAATTGCTTCGCGCGTCTCGCAAAATCGTCGAGTACGAATGGGAGGTGTTCTGAATGTCCTGCTTTGTTTCCCTGGAATGTATGTGAAACCGCCTCTGTTCTCTTACGAGTACATCTGTTTTTCAAAATTGGTTGATTGACAAATCAAATAATGACACTGCGGTACCGCAGAATTCTGCTGCTTGTGATACTGCTCTCTGCTACCGCATAACTACAGAGCTGTCTACCGTTTGCCTCATGTTTACCACCAAACTACGGCGATCGTATAGCCAGTGGATCAATGAGTTATCAGGTCTTTAAATGTAGATTTCGGACACTGGGACTGGAATATGTTTCACGGATAACGAAAAACTGAGACAGTTTCAAACTCGGATTTCCATTGTTGTCTGTTCTTCTTCAAAGTACGTTAGTTTGCTGGTTTGACCAAATAAGTCATCATTCATTGTTGTATCACCGATAAAACTTAATAATTGTAGAAATAAAACAGGGTAGAATGGGTTGTTTCGATTCGGACCGTGGAGTCCACACTGATTTCGTCGATCAGCCGATGCGTTGTTTGCTATGGCTTGAGCTTAGAAGGTGATTATCTAAGTGTGTCTGTTCTTTGTCAGGTTGGCATACGAGCCCGGCACGTGCACAACCTGTTGTCCAGTAGGGATACTACTGTGCCCTTCATAATGTCCCACTAGGTTCCGATAAGCATGACAAGACCATTGCCGATAAAGGCTACCGGGTCTAGTGTTTGGCCTTGGTTCAACCGACACTGACTGTGCGCATGAATTTCGATAGATCGCGACTCCGTTGGTAGGCCGCGTGTGAAATTTAGCCTGTTATCTGAAATAGCTTAACAACAAGAGTGACACTACCTGGTCGCAGAATACCGCTGTTGAAGTCTACTCTAGTAGGATGTGCCAATGCGCTCAGCGCCGGACAGACCAAACACCAGACGCTGAACTCGGTCATCAAAATGTGTCACAACAACCGGCCCTTAACCGCGTGCGGTTTTGAATTTTCCTTCGCTTCAAAGATAAGTGAGTATGAATTGCTAAGGAAAGTTATCACAACAAGCACAACAGTATTATTCCTACCGAATTGTGAACATGACCATACCCCTCAGTGCCCCTAACCAGCGGTACTAGATATCTGAACTTTCAAGTAGAGTGGACTGCGATCCAGCTTGATGCTAGTTATGGACTGCCCACTATTGTCCTTTACTCTAGCTTTACCCAGAGTGCAAACAAGGGGTGATATAGCAAGGACATTGAACTGACGCGCAAAATATGTCCCAGACAGCCTAACTGATTAAATGATACTACTCAGAGTTAGGGTAGCCCATTCATTCTTGACATGCATCTGCCCCACGAAGTTGCTCATACAGTGCGACTACCAAGCACAGGCGATGACCATACGACGAGGGTACAAACCAGACATTATGTACGAACGACGACGAAGCAAAGTTGCCGGGTTTTCTAAATGTAGGCCGGAATCGTTCATATAGTGGTAGGTTTTAACAAAACAAAAACTACGATCCTCAGAATAACCAAAAATCGATTAACAGCAACCAACAGAGGTTGGACGTCAACGCAGCATTCCATAAAATCTAAAAAAAATTTACCCACTACTACCATAGGTGAGCCACACTGACCAAAAATTGAGTGATGGGTCCCCTGATCCCTCCAGCCGATTTTCATACATAGTTGTCTCCTTATTCTCATTAGAGTTCTCGACTAATCTTTTCCAGCCTTTCCGGATATTTTCCTTGAAAGGGAGACCAGCTGCAACATTTTAGAGTAGCTAGAAAAAACATTATTGTCAAATAGATCTGACCTAACCTGTTACATTGATGTGGTGGTCAAGCTTGTACAGTTCACCGTGCCCGAGGCTAACTAGGACTTCGGTTCTCCCACCTACAGCCATATCAAACAGGCCAAACAGTAGAACTCGGACGGGCAGCAGTTACATTCACACGAATGTACGTTGCACTACTAACCGCCTATGTAACATGCAAGCCGGCTGTTTCTTCTGTGGTTGTCCGTTACACTTACGGACCAACTTTGAGGCAATGTAGAAACACCGGGGGACAGCGTTCTTCCGAAGTAGAGGTTCCAACAACAGTCCTGAAAAGGAAACAATAAGAAACAAGCATAAGCCAAATGCCCAGTAAGCCATGCACACGAAAACTAAAACGGCGACGACAACAGCGGCATGCTCTGTTACGTAATTCAAATTCAACCTGTGCGCGCTTGCTGGTTTCGACCACACGTTACACCTATGAGTGTCTAGGTAGCGGGGCACAGTCTATAGACACACAACAAAATCATCCTCACAGTCGCGGCTCTGTTACCTTCTGAATAAGGAAGAAATGAGTAGCGTTGAGTGCATTTACTGCGCGCAGAATTGACCGGAATCAGGCATCAATGTCTTATTTACTGCATCCCCGAAGTTGGGTATGCCTCCTTGCCTAGTAAGCCAAACTCTGTTCCGGGTGGAGTCTCCCGGGAAAATCCTGTCCCCTGTAGTATCACCGGTCAGACGTTTGAATCAGAGACTTGAGATGGAGTCGTCCGAGTAAACGCCCCATCGATGTGAACTGTCGGGAAGGACCAGAAATTGTTGCCACTACGGGACAGTTTACTCATTTTTATCTTCTTTCTACTCTGTTCGCAATTTTTCTCAAATCAAGACAGTCGGTACACACTGGCCCTGTTAATGTCCACAATGTCCGACATACAGGTCAGCAAGCTGCTCTGGCAAGCACTTTTTCGAATCTGGAACTGGATGTGTACTATCTGATGGCCTTGGTTCAACGTATTGACGTCCACCTGGGTAGCGCACATACTTGCTGCGATGTGACGACAACAGTTAATTTCAGCGGCGCACGACATTGAAATGAACGGGATGGCCAGACATGAAAGTGGCCCCGAGGAACCGAGCTGAGCGACTAACGCGCTGGTGATTTTGTAAGCCATGAAGTTACTGCGCACAGGGATAATGATGGTCAGTTACATGAAGCCTGACGAACCGATTGGCGGGTTACGATCTACTTCCAATCGATTCTCAACAACCTGTGTGTGAATATGTGATGAGTACAGTTCCCAGGTAAAACGCAGCTAGTTTGAGAACCCCTCACTAGCACGAAGTGAATGAAGTATGCCTATGTGCGATCAAGGGCTTGACAACACAGTCTACAGAGTGCGAAACTCGATGGGGCACGAGGCATTTTGTTCTACAAATGTAACAGCGAGAGGCAACGCACGTGAAAAAGAATACCTTAACTCTACTTTTCAATTACAAAATAGGGAAAATGAATTATCTTTTTACGTTTAATAGTGAGCAAGAAGGTGTATCATATACAAATGCATTTATGTACAGTCAAAAACGTTGTGGACGTGATCACCATAAAAACGGGGCTTTCTCACGCAGGACCCGTGACCCTAATTTACGCCATTCAGTAGAAGTGATCCACATGTCATTCAACGAGTCTGCAGTGAGCACAACTCGTGCCCCGCACCAAGCAATTGCGTCCGATGAATCATGCTGAACGATAACATCTACAGGGGGACGGCTCCCAGTGTAATCATTGGTGTGGCTCGTTGCTGTAGAATACTTGGTCGTCAGCCCTGCGACTAGCCATTTTTTCAAACACTGACCGGCGAATCCACAGGCTCCACCACCGACCAACAGGATTGAACTTAAAAGTCGTCTGCGGGTTTCCTCTAACGCCACCTGACTGACCGGTGCAGTCGGATGAGGAACAGCCGACGGATCCAACAAGGTCTGGCAGCCGACAGAACTTGCACACTGAGAAACGCTCCACCAAATCGCGGCAGATAAAGAATCAAAGGCTTCACACGGGTTCTGTGACGCGTTTGGAGGGTTCGTAACAGATTGCGGTGTAACCTATTGGCCAAGCGAAGTTAAGTAAGAAAAACAGATTAACACAAACAAAATCGAGTAGTAAACAGTAGCTGTTTTAGAGGACCTAACTAATTCACGTAATCTGAAGATAGTTACAATAAGTACAAGCTGCCTTTTTGGAGGGGTGACTTCTTTTCTGGTAGACGGATCGATGTGCGCAATTACACGCGTAAAACAATCGACACGAGACGAATACACTAATCGGAATCTTGCGCATCGACCTGCATTCACAAAAATATTGCCCATTACCGTCTTAATTAACTCACATACTGTGCAAACACAGCTCGTTCACTCCACTAGGTAGATGTTCTGCTAACGTCCTGACTAAATTGGCACTGTATGCACCAATTTATGTTATAATCCCAGAACAACACTTAGTTCATTTTTAGGTGTAACCTGCACGACCTATCGAAACAGCTTCCCTATATTTTCCGCTGTCTTCATAAAAGCGCATCTGAGTCTTTAAAATAATTCAGCTATTTCGTACTTCATTTCTTGATACCAAAGATTATCTTGAGTACATCCAATCGAAAACAAAATCCATCTGTTTGAACGTTGCAGACTGGAGGAAGCCGAAAACACACTTGTTTCTGCCTTAGACGGTTCATAAACATTGATAGCCAGAAAGAACAATGATTTCGGCGCAGATGGTTGAGAAAACCACCTGATTAACCGTTCAGAAAGATAGATACTGAAACAGTTAATGGAAAACACTAAATAAAAAGAGAACAGAACATAAGAAGGAAGAGAGAAATTTCGATCTTTTGACAACAAAAGAAATGGGTATGAGTTTTTAAAGGGAGTTACCACAACAAGCACAACTATTGCTACCGAATTTCGCATGTTACCATAACCATCAGTGTCCCTAGTTACCGATACTAAGCATCTCCTGAACCCTCGCCACAGAGAGTAAACTGCGATCCAGCCTGATATCAATTATGAGCCGCCCACTGTGCTGTTTTCTCCAGCTATACCCGGAGAGCACAAACAAGAAACGACATGGGGACACTGAATAGACAGTTATGAAACAGAACAGAGCTTGCTTAAATGGATCACAGTGAATGGTCTCCTGTGTACCATCAGTCGTAGTACTTGCATCAAAGTCGCCCGACACACACTAGTTGACATATCTGAATATACTCCAACAGACAACAATTTAGATGCTACCAAGAAAGCCTTTTACAATGTTCCCTCTGAGACAAACTTGACACACACATCACCGTACTTGTTCATTATATAAATACACAGTCTGGTCATCCTACTTCAAAGAATGAGTGAATAGATGGTAGGCTTGATGTCCGAGCGTGAAGCACCGACACTGGCAATCGCCTGTTACAATTTTGTGCATCTCATGAAATATACACACTAAGTTATGCATTACACCACAAACGACAGTAAAACGTCACAAATTGACCCCCATTACCGTCAACTATCGGTGGTGCCACTTCATTGAAGATTGTCTTGCACTCCGAAAAAGTCACCTTGATTCAAATCGTACTGCTGTTCATGTTCGTTTTGTCTTGTCATTTGCTTAGAGATCATCTGGTCACAAACACGGAGCTTTCTGTGGGAAATTTGGCGACGAGGGTACACGAAAGGTCTATCAAATAGCACTGGCAGTTATGCCGCGCGTGTCACAACAATAGAGTTATCTAAACAAGCGTTCGATACAAATGTGGACAGCTATGCACACCTTTAGTAAAGGGATCTAATCCAAAGGAGCATGACCAATACAGACCAAATGGATTTCCAATGATTCAGCGGAACTTATGAACAAACGTCGACTATTCCTCCTGATTTCAAATACAAGCACAGCTTTTAGCTGAAATGCTAAATTACGAAGAGTCTGTGCAAACACTACAATCTTTACTTGGTCAACCGAGCCAAAGCAGTGGAAAAGGTGGTAGTAATGATGGTAACACTGGCTGTCGACAAGGTGTTAGTGGGATTACATATGAAACACATGCCTGAGGAATTCACGGCTTGTCGCGGCGACTTAAAAGACAGGCTAAGCACCTCGAGAAACAGTTCAACTAGTTTGAGTCATCATCTCATTTGGCTGCGGATGATAGTGTGCGGTTAATTATGACATTCTTGACGGTTTTCCGTCCGAAACCAAAGCGGCTTTAAAGCTTAATTTGTTGAAACAAGATTTAAAAAAACGATCTGGACCTTCTTCCTTCAGCCCTTTGTAGGGATAATGATGTGAAATAGTTGTCTGAATTGACCACACTCATCCGTTCCGAATGTGAGACAGAAGGGGTCTGGTGATTGCCGATTATCAACAGTAATCCTCATTTTCGGAGAAGGTGCCAGAACATCAAGTGAGAACCACAGGCATTAATCTTGTTTCTGTCGCACCCAAGATGCTTACTGGTCTCATAATACGCGGCTTATGAAGCACAGTGTGAATCAGGTACGAAGAGGGTAAGCAGACTTCCGGTCTTATCGCGGAGGTATCGACCATTGCCTTTCGACAGGCACTGTAGCGTTGACGGTCATTTTCTGTTATTGGTCGTGATAACTTTAAGCATAAGGGCTACATTTCACTTGATTACCTGACGCGCTCTCTGAAATGTCTCCATTGCACAAGAGTGCCAGTAAAATGTCAATTTGTTGAAGATGCTGTGTGCCAGCGATTTGTGTGGGACGTGCAGTTACGAGTAGCTACGTGGAACATTCTCCACTTCAAGTGGCGTTCGAAAAGGATGTCCGGTCTTCCATCTTCCTTTTCAACCACGTGACAGACAACATTCTGAATAGGACATTCAGGGAGCTCCGACGATTTCGAAGTGGAGCTTTTGCCAGGTAGTAAAGTGATCGATATACGACCGACAGTCTCTCACTTAATTGGTATGCAAAGAACACGCAACTCACGCTGATTCGGTTGAATAATACGGGTGACCCGTATGGAATGCATATAACACTTTCAGTGTAGCTTTGTTACAAGATTGGGTTGGCACCGACTCTCTTTGTTATTTCAGACAAGCCTCCTGGGACCACCGATCGTTTTGCCTATCTAGATAATGTCATCTCAACATGATACTTTGCTGACTACCGTTTTCGCACCAGCCGAGTAGTATCAAACTGCCTGATTACGAAAACTATTCGACAGCCTGTTAACGCGCGGTAATGTAGTGTGCCGCCATCTTGTTTGACCATATACACTCCCTTCCGCTTCCTTTCAGGTCATCGAACAGGCGGACTGACCGCGTCCATGCACAGGGCTGAGGAAGATGACCAACCAGGGCCCGATGTCAACAGTCAGTGAGCATAACGTCATTTCTGATTGGTGGTTTGTTTCCGGACCGCGGAGTCCCCTATATATATGAACAAGGACACGGTGTGAACCGAATCT